>JABEER010001391.1:0-13559 GCA_014824405.1 Fusarium sp. NRRL 66896
TGTGCGCCTAGACGGCGCCGTCTGGTCTGGTCTGGACCCCCAGACCAGACCAGACCAGACCATTCCGATCACTGCTTGCTGATCACGTATTTCTTGGAGACTTACATTGTGAATGTAATCCCCTACGGGCTTTGCCTTTTTTCCTCGCTTTCTCTTGTTGTAATGTTTCTCAATGCGACTTCGCCGATCATCGGCATATCTCTTAATCGTCTCCTCCAGCAATACGGCTTCATTGACGATGTTGCGGATATGCTTGAGACCAGTGCGGGTGGGAGAACTGAAGACATCGTGATATCGCTCTCCGACACGTTTGGCTGTATCAGAAGCAGCAGAAAACCGCCCTTCTGGAGGCAAAAGAGAGGCGTACGCAGGGTCGACCGCTTGCCTCGCTTTCAGCTGCTTCTTGACAAGATAAGAGACTGCAGGTTGATCTGTAGGTGGGAAAATTCCCGATTTTTCGAAGCCCGAGATGATGTGAGCTGGCGTGAAGCCTTCGTTAAAGATTTCCTGTTGTTTACCCCGATCAGCACAGATTTTGCGGAAGAAGATAATCACCAATTCACCATGAAGGCGCCGGCAAAATCACGGCGGTTGAAGGAAAGATTTCCCTTCCGCAACGCCTCGCGAAGCTTCTTCTGATGTGCATTCTTCAACCACTGAAATACTCCAACATCCATCGGCTGCAGCTTGTGCGTTGAATGAGGAAGCAAGAAGGCAACGAGGATATCAAATTTTATGCAATACTCGCGGAAGGCAAAAGCTCCGTGCCCGGTGAAGCCATCGATAACGAGAAGCCGCCAGATCTTCTCTGCAGGCGCGCGTTCCTTTGGAGGCACGTCAAATGAAGTATGAGGCTCAAGTAGTTTCCTGAGATGCTCGTCACATCCAAAATACTCTTCAAATGATAGCTGACGACTCTGTACAGTAGCAGATTTCTCCCAAGAATGCCGGTTAAACTCCATTGCCCACTCGACCGTGATATCGCCGTTAGAGAACGCCGACTCTGACTGTGCAAAGCGCATATTCGGATCACCGTCGATATACGCCCACTCCAAAGTAGGGAAAGACTTGAAGATAAGCCAGGGTGGAATCGTATCTCCTACAGCATTTCCGGTACCGATGACTGTGCAGGTCTCTCGGTCGGCAGGAGAGAGGACCTGGGAAGCAGACTTCTTCTTGGTGCGTACAACGAGGCATTCCACTCGCTCCCGCAGTATTCCTACTCTGACTCCCGCCTGATCAGCATTCCAAATCTCAGAAGCGCCGATCTGCAGCTTCGTGATGACTTCTGTGAGTCGTTTGAACCATTCCTTCACATCGTCAACGCCTGCGATTTCCCACGCCTCGCGAGACTTCTCTATCGACTTCAGAATCGATTTATCGAGTTCAGGATGATCGTCACGAAAGCGGCGATACCACATTCTGCTCACAGGCTTCGCGTCAGGATTCCTGCGGAAGCGCAGCGTGTTGGCTGCATCTTCGACTTCGCCTTTGCAAGCAGGGAGTCCTGATCTTTCCATCCACATCACGAAAGCTACGATAGCTTCCTCTTCTTCATCTGTCAAAATTCTCGGACGACCGATAGTTTTGGAAACTATATCGTTGAGATCAGCAGTATTTGCAGCTTCTAACTTCTTTAAGATCCTCTGGATTGTTGCACGAGAGGAGCCGTGATACTGTGCTTCAGCATCTCGGAGAGTAAGGGGACGCTTGCTGCGCTTGGAAGCATCACGAGATAAGCCCTTTCGATGCCGGATACGAGAAAGAACAACCGCTTGAGCTGCTTTCAGATTTGCAGACGACGGCATAATAAAGTTGGACACAACTTATGCTCTTTTCACTAATTTATGTTTTGATGTTAAGCGTTTTCACATACAAAAGGGCACAAAAAGGCGACACAGCCAGGTGCGGGGTTTGTCTCACACTTTTGTGCGTGTCTCACACTTTTGTGCCCAACCTAGCTTGCTAGGTTGGCTCGCCTGGGGCTCCCGCCCCACATGAGCCAACGGGTATGTGGATTGGGTGGAGTGGCTTTCAACCCTGGTCAGTCGAGACTTCATCGAAACTGTGGTATCATACTCCAGAAATGCCGCGAAACAACTCGTGGAAATGGTCCATGTATCCCAACCTGCACACTAATGTATCGCGACTGCTCAAAGAAGATGGGCTTCAATTTGAGTTTCACGGTATCGACGACGATAAGACATGCATTAAAACCTAGGATACAAACGTGTCAGATATTAAGGTGAATCGTGTATATTTCTTGATTCTGTCGCAATCGAAGGACTATTGAGACCTTATATCTTCGACTGGTTCCTTCTAGGACTTGAGTCCTAGAAAGTCCTAGATGAAAGTCCTACGATCTAAGTTTAGGACTTCAAACTTTAATCCTGAACCTTAATCCTGAGGTTGAGGGTGAACCCTCCAACATTCAACAAAACGTGATGGGGGAGTTCACGTGCAACAATCATAAGTGCAGCTCCAATGGATGGCCGAGCATGAAGATTGCCATTGCCATCCGAATGTATCAGGGAAATCGATACAACGCCAGAGTCTATAGCCAACGTTGCAAGGATTGCAATACCCCAAGCCGACCATTCCTAGATAGAAAGTCGTACGCGGACCGGGTAGCATATCGTATCAAGCAGTGGAATGGAGTAGATGTGGATCCGCCTCACTACTCCACTTCCGACCAGGTATGGTCAAGAATATCGCAACTCTCGGCGTGCCGTCAGAAGCCCCAGAAAACATGGCCGACAGCTCAGAAGAGGAAAGTCTTCCGGCCACAAGAGGGTCCCTGCGACTTCTACTCTCTTCCGCCTCGATGGGTTGAGACAAAGGCGCGTTAATTTGGCAGTGTGACTGGGCCGTGTCTCGAAACTCAAGTGTGCTGTCATCGAAACGGTCATCTGGGGCTGCTGAATGTTGGGCCGCTCTCAAGGAAACAACAGCTGGTGCTTCACAACGTTCGCCTCGTCGCAGTAGAAGGTTAGCAGCACCACCACCCGAATCTAACGCGCTGCCGTATTGAAGGAAGCTACACAGAACTCGGTAGACTTGACAATATGATGTGAGCACTCGTAGGTTCCCTTGAGACTAGGAGTAAACACAGATTGATCAGACAGAATGTATTTTTCCTCACATCAGACTATGATAGCGGCCTCCTTGCGTCAAGTCCATTCCCATCCTACGCATGGCGATAGACGGATGGACGTGACCGAGACCGGCCGTAAGTGAGGCTACCGGCAGCCCTCGGACGTACCCTCGATGCTGTTGCGGTTGAGGATCGTGTGAGGCGTTTGAGAGGCTGTCGATGATGGCAGCGAGGATGTGAATGTGAGCGTTGATGAGGCAGAAGGTCCTCGAGTGTCTTCGAGTCAGCGACTGGTTCATTGTTGGACACTGCAACATCTCCATCCGCATCAGCGGCTGGTGGTGGCCTCCGTCGTCTGGGCACATCCACATATTCATCCTTGTCTTCGTCACGGACGTAGCACAGGAAGTAAGGCTCCCCGCTGCTGCTCAGGGTTGCCAAAACTTCGTCTGTGCTGCGGTTCAGCTCCACGTTGGAGTCGTTGTACTTGCGCCAGATGTTCCGTTCGAAGTCATGGATCCATACCCAGTAGTGACCAGACATTAGTTGGCCGCGGTGGCAGATGACTGCATGGAGTCGATATGGGGTGTTCTTGAGCCCGGCGTGATACTTCTCGAGCGCTTCTTCCCTCTGATGCAATTCCTTCTCTATCATTTCGCGAATGGAGGCTTCGGCTGACTTGACGTCCTTCGGATTTGGGGGGAGTTCTGCCACAGGGGTCGAGTCATTGGCAGGTCCATTGAACAAGAGGAAATCGTCGACCACCAGGTCATTAAAGTCCCAAGTCTGCTCCGAGGCAACCCACTCAGAGCCCTCGGCCTCGTCTTGGGATGCAGGTCTAGGAGGCTCATCATGCCCATAGTTCTTGAAGTATGCACCAGTTGGGGGAACCTTCTCCACGGTAGCCTTCCGAGCCTTCAGGTCCGAAATGCGGCTAGCAATTACCCAGCTTTCTACTCGTTGTTGGAAGACGGGCGAGTCATGAGGAGCATCCATGTATCGGTCAAGGTACAGCGTTTCCGGGATATCCACAGAATTTCTGTTCTTGCTGCCTATTGACTGCGAGCGCTGGATGAGAACATGTAGAACTGGAGGAAGCGTCTTGATGGCGGTGTATCGGGAAAGCTTGCTCTCTTCGATAATTTGCTGATCAAAGTTCCGACCCAGTGCATCGTAAAGTGAGCATGTCCCCTTCGGAGCAGGGAATGCGGTGATAGATCGATCAAAACTGACCTCCTTTTGGTACGTTTTGTCGTCGAACTTCTTGGTGTAGTTGATAGTCGTAACAAAGAATGTTTCCATGATCTTTTCCAGCTGAATGCCAGTGGATTGATCAACAGATGATGGTCGTATCGCTGCCTGAAGCCGGCTGAGAATACTTCCCATCACTTCCTCCACGTCCTGCTGATCGGTGCCTGATGATATCCTTTGGTGTTCCAAGGCACTTATCACGTTCTGGTCTACCGTTTCAGGTTCGTCAACATCAATCATTTTGGCATCGGCATTCTGGGTTTCGTCAATAGCGTCATCGCCGTCTTTGGTTGCGGGTTTGGCAGTTTCAGCTCTCTTGAGACTCGAGTCTGTAGCAACATCGTCTTGCTCAACTTCCATCACTGTATCGATGATTTGATCTTCAGCTGCCGTCGGCGAGGCTTCCACCTTCTCATAGGAGCGGTCAGCGCCCTCTTCCACGAGAGTTTGTGAGCTTACGGTACTAGCCGTATCAATCAGGTCAGGCTCAACCTTCTCTGTAGTATTGGCCATCTCCAGATCATAAGGAGTCTTAGCTGGGGGCTGAGGAGGCGGCCGGGCGGGGAGAGGTGGAGGTTTCCGCCCAATCACGGGTTCCGATGCATGTTTGGAGTCGTTCAGAAGAGTGTGAGTGGACAAGAGGACAGCATTGGCCAGCTTCTGTGAGGGTCGTGTTGCAAGCTTGTGGGAAGTTTCGAGCTTATTGAATAGATCCGAGAGCTCTTGTGCAACTTACCAAAGGTTAGTAATGTGAAATACTTCAAAAGAGGCGCTGAACATACAAGCTTGGGCAACAACGGCCTCGCCGCGGTCCATCCGCATCTTGTTTCCGCCAAGTAGCCGCTTTTTGATGTTTTCATCGTTCAACTCTAATTTGAAGTCTCCATAGTTGAGAGCGATGTCTCGAACTGGCTTGACTGTAAAGAGATATTGAAGAAGGCTGTTGAGATAGCAAGTATTGCCGATGTTCTCCAGTCCCACTGGCAGATCATAATTCACTGGCCGAGCTGGGCCACTCAAGGAACCGCTTCCTTTGGGGGCAGCGATGTCATTCTGTTGACGTATCCCAGCGACTGTCCGCTTGAGGTCCGTGGCGTTCGTGTGGTCCGCGATTGCCTCCATGGCATCCAGGAAGGTCGCCTTCTTGTCTTTATTGCTGCTGCGTTCGACCTGGATGTCTAGTTAGTAGTCACATCATGAATGCTAGACCAATAAAAAGATTGGGATTTCAGACCTTGTTCATTGCAGCTTCCAAGGCGTCAGGCCCAAAGCTGCTGGCCCCGTCTAATCCGAGAACCATTTTCGCTGTCGTCAAGGACATCCTGCCGTCGGCTTCCATCAACAGGGTGGCTTGATAGTTATCGTCTGTAGATGCTTGTGCGATGAGGAGAAGCATGTTCCGCGCAGTAGTAGCTTCCCCTGGGTCTCGAGCTAGCTTTTGTCGAAATGCTGCACACAAGGCCTCTGCCTTGTAATTGTTCGGAGGCTGCAACCCGAGGAAAATAAGAGCCTGAGAGACGAGCCCATCATCATCGCTGGTACTTTGTGTTTGAAGCTGGCTGTCAAAGACAGAGGATTGCGTGACGGCATAATCGATCAATTGCTCGTCATTGAGGTCGTTAGCAACGTTCATGAGAGCTGCGATCAACTCCCGTCGCTTGCTCGGCACTAGTTCCCACTGCCGCTTGTAGGCGCTGACCACAATCTCCTTGGATTGGTTCGGCAGGACACCCATCAGCTTGTACCGGTCCAGGTTCACTAAGACGTTGGAGCTGACATTCGGTACCTCGGCACATCCCAAGTCGGCGTGAAGACCAGGTGTACAGAGCTCGGCAGGCTCGCCGCGTCTGTGAATGATACATTGAACTTCGGCTCTCACATCCTCCACAAACCCTCGGTATGTACCCAGCTCTGTAGCCCCATTTGGGCCGCCTGGAGGGGATGGAACTGGAGGTGTGAAAGACCCTTCCTCAACGCCCTCTTGTTCATCCACCTTCTCGGTGAACTCTAGTTCCCTAAATATCGAAAAGCACCGAGAGCCGAACAAAACAGCGAATCTCTTATTTCTCTTTGAGATGCTTCTGGCCTTTCCGGGGGAAGACGCCTCAAGTAGATTTTTGAGGTATGTGTTGAGATCCATGGGGGCCCGATCCACCCAGTCATCTGTTGCTGCTTCGTAGCGCCCCGGATCTTGTTCCTTGGCAACGCGCAGGCTCTCACGAATAGTGTCCCGATCAAGCAAGAGATCAACCCACCACTTGGCCATCCGAGGTTCCGAGATTTCGAGGGTGACGTGGAATGTGCATGGCGCCGCGAAACAGACAAAGTATTCGCGAGCGAGAAGAGGATAGTATTTGGTATGTCCGTTGGTGATGTTAGATTCAGTGTCTGATCCACTCCAAACAAGATGATGCCAGGGAAACTGCGCATCCTTCAGGGGCCAGCGCGCTTGGCGTGAATTGCACAACTCTTGAGCATGGCGCTTCTCCCATACCATCTTGAACACAAAGTGAAAGTGACAGTCGAGGCATACCGACGACAAGACCCGGGTTGAATTGGTGGAGAAACTCTGGTTCCCGTTTATGATCAGTCGGTGCGTATGCTCCCAGGTGAAAGGGCTCTCTATTTTCGCAGCTCTGGCTCGGTCAAATAGATCACACGTCGTGAATTGGTTGTGGAGAAGCTCGTATATCCATCTTGAGGGGTGGCATCCTGGTGACATCTAATTTAGCGGACGAAGCTAGCTATAGAAACGGCCAGACATACCTGGGAATTCTTGACTGGCGGAGATCTTCTCCTTCATAGGCGTGTGGTTGTGTGGCACGAATTCTTCAACCGCAGTGCCTGGCAATGAGGCATACGTGCTGTCATCGAGATCCTGCTCGGACCTAAGGTCGTAGTGGCCCGCCATGGGGGACACTTTGTAGAAAGAGTTGGTTGTATTTCGCCCAGTATATGACTTCCGCTATCGGTCCACATCGACTGAGATCAAGAATGATGATAATGGAAGAAATGGAGGGAAGATGTTGGAGTAAGGTTTCTCATAATGACGTCATAGACGGATTGCGAGCTTGAAGCAAGTAGCGTGGCCCGCCTGCGGGATCGGGGAAAAGACAAGCGCTGGTACTGAAGTGTCAAGGAACGAAGAGGAAACTGAAAATACATGGAGGCCACTTCTCTACAACTCAAAGCTGAGCGCTTTTAGAAGCATACGGGTGTCATATCAGACCGTTGTGAGAAGACGCAGCCATTCTTGATCAACCAGGACGTTCAAGGTCCGGCAAATTTAGGCGCAAACACAGTGAGACGTTTCAGATCGAATATCCTGAGGCACTGCTCGTGACGCTGGGTAATTGCACATGTCAAATGGCAAAAGGGGACTAACACTCGGGGAAACTAATCGACTTGAATTACTAATGAATATCTCCAACATTCGAAATGACTTTACTTAAGCAGTTTACAGTAGGCTCTACTAGCGGGAGATAACAGGGGATTAAAGTGAAGATGCGCATTTCCTCTCGCCGCACAGCCAATCGCGCGACCTGGCGGAGCCGGGTGAGCTCTGCCGGAGCTCGCTCACCCTGACCCCTCCTTCAGGGTGAGCCAGGCATCCACACAGATCTTGGCTTGAGGCTGACACGTAATCAATCTATGCTGCCGCGCATTGCTGCTTTTGATTGGCTTCTTCGTCGGTCGCGGTAATCGCGTCATTTGAATCCGTGTTTCCAACGCGTCGCTCGCCTCATTCCCATCACGAGGACCATCCATTATTAAGTCCTCTTACATCCCAATTGAGTACGGTTCGATTGCCTGGCGAGTGAAAATACATTTGCCAAGTCTATTGTTGACCATCACGAAATGCCTATTGACCGCGGCAGGTCGTCTACTCCAACGACAGTTTCCATGATCGCAATAATCACACGGCGATTCTTGAGCTGCCGGAAAGAACCACTTCAGGCGCACGTCGCCCAAACGAGACGTTAAAATCCTCACAGGGCTGGCAGCTATGACGCTTGCGGAGGGCTACCAATAGTCTGTCAAGACCTTTCACGATATCCGAGCAGAGCTTTGTTCGATCTTGCTCTTCCGCGCTTCTCATACGAATTCGCTATTTTATTTCTCCCGAGCCAGCTCAGCCATGTTCAATGTTCGGGCGGATATGGCAATGCATGGTTCGCTCTCTTGGCATCGATGACGAAAGCGAGAACGACGGAAAGATAGCGAGTATGGGAAAGCGACGAAATCCATCGTGTCTGGCGCGAGTTTCCAGCCAATTGGCTCTGACTGAGTCGTGGATAAGCGACTAGCTGTTCGGCATCGGACTCGCTTCCGCGAACAAGGCTACCTATTTTGTCAGAGGATGGCTGCAACGGAAGGGATGCGCCCTTGAGGCGCTTCCGGCCAGTCCTTGAGATGACAAACGCGGGGGGTATTGTAGAGAGAACGTCCTCGGGAGAAAGCCACAGGTGAACCAACAACAGGGAGGTGCTGGCATCGTGGAGTCCATTCCAGGCAGAGCAAAGCGCATCCCACGGTGGCAGTAGAGAATAGAGGGCATTCAAAAACCGTCTATTAGTCGTGGTGCGATGGAATCTAGGCCTCACAACCTTGGGCCTGCTCCTCACTTGTGTCTCAAGGGATGAGTTCAAATGACACAGCGGATGAGGTTGAACTTGGTACGCCAATGGAGAGTATGGCTCACGGGGCTTTCGGGCAAGACCTTGTCTTGAACAAGCGACCGATTGCCAAGTGTCAGTTTTCGTCCAAGGGTTCGGAGTACCTATTGTATTTACATTCGATGTAGCATTGTCATTGATTAGTTCTTGTCTGGAGACTTTTCTCGGTCATTAGTGTCTAGCGACATTCACTTCTACCTCACCCGTACAAGCAGCAGGGGAAGAAGGGAAAGCTAAAGACCAAGGTGGCCCTGAGCAATACACAGAGTGTCGTTATTCGCCCATGTAATTTGCTGCCAAAGCAGACATATCACGTCTTTACAGATAACCTCTTCTCCTCGCCAAATTTCTTCCATGCCCTTCGCGAAGCCGGCTGTGGAGCCACAGGCACAGCACGCCCTAACTGCGGCATCAGCAAGGAGTTAAAAGAGGCCAAAGAGAGGAATAAAGTAGGCAATGGCTCTTCTCTTCAGTACAACGAGGTGCGTGCCATCCCTACAAAGGATAATAAGGTACGGGCTTTAGATACATTTGTACGTATTTCCCTTACTAATTTGTCCCTTCTAGGTCATGCAAATCGGCTGGAAAGACAGCAGCATCGTGCTCTTCCTTTCAACTGTGCACACCGGTGCTGATAACGACCGCACACCAAAGAAGAGGAAGTCGCCGGCCAAGAAGGGCACTAAGTCGGAATCACAGCGCATACAGCAGGTCTTTGGTAGTGATGCCTTCAAAATCATTCCAATACCTACAGTTGCTGCTGATTATAACGATGAAATGAACCACGTTGACCGAGGCGATCAGTTAAGGGCATACACAACGTATGATCACCGTTTCCGGCGCGGTTCTTGGCAAGCACTCCTTTGGTCCTTCCTTCTCGATGTTGCCCTTGCGAATAGCTTCATTTTGCAGCTCAAAACGCCGTGTCCTAAGTGGAAGCCCTACATAACGCTCGAAAATTGAAAGAAATGTATCTATAATGCACTTTTTAACACATACACATAAGAAAGCCGGGCAAGGAAGAGGAGTCGGTCAGGGAAGGAAGAGGACATCGAAGATCTAGAAACACACCAAAAACACATACAAAGAGATATCAACCATGTCAAAAGGGGCGTCTTTTCAGATTGCCTAGCTTGCAAGGGCTTCAAGCAGGGGCAGCCACGACCCTTCAAAAAAAAGGAAGGCTGAAAAAGGAAGCTATCTACAGTCAATAACAGGGAATGCACGCAGCAGTCATCACGGAGGTCAGGGTCATCAGACTTGGTACGGCTGCAAAGTGTGTGAGGTAGCAATTTGTAACAAATTGAGCTGCTGGTACTTCTATCACACGCCAAATTAGGTATGTTTGGAAGTACCTTTTGCTCTGTTCATTTTGATTGGCTCTACATCCTTGTCGTGACCCCGCTGAAGGGCTGTGGCACTCAAAGAGATAAGCCTCAACAGTCTTCTGGGGGTAGCCCTTTTTTGATTCAACAAATACATCGTCATCATGGGCGCGTCCGCCAGAGGCGAGTCGAAGTCCCCAAAGCAGTCGAAGAAATCCCCCCCTCGACCAGGTGAGTCCCAACCCCCTCCACCTTTTCACTCCCGTCTTGTCTTCTCCGCCATGACGCATCATCGTCATCGCTCTCGTAATCGCCATTCCCATTCACCCTCCGTTGCTCTCTGTTCCCCGTCTCCGTCCCCGTCCCGATCTCCACCACCGCTGTATGCCTCCGTCCACATCACCTGTCGCCCGTCAATGCCTTCGTGGGTGTCTACCAAACTAACCTCTAATCTCCCGCAGACGCCCCCACCGACGCCAAAGCCGATCCGTCCGTGAAAGCAGAGGTCGCGTCCAATGCCGCTTGCACCTCCTCCACGACCCGGTCAACAACAAGGTACGGACACTCCTGACTACTTCGCGGCCACGGTCGGCGGATCTCTCAGCCTGGAGCCCAATCCATTTGAGCAGTCCTCCGGGGGTGCGCCAGAAACACCGGGAGGCACCAAGTTGCCGTTCGTCGCCGCCTTGACATCGCCTTCGTCCCTACTCCCCGGGCCCAACGCGACACCATTCAACTGGGGCGGAGGTTCGTTGCGGACTGGCCCTCTGAGCCCAGCCATGCTCTCTGGCCATGCCAATGACTACTTTGGTGACACCCATCTGCGCGGCGGCTTCCCCACACTCAACGAGTCCTCGTTGAGGTGGGGCTTGACTCCGGGCGGGAGCCGGTCTATGTTTCCTGCGCCGAGTCCGAGCCCCCAAGCTCTTTTTGCCCAACTTGCCGGCGGAGGCGCGACGCCGAGCACGATTGATTTCCATCGCACTGCAATCAGCGCTGCCGCCAAGAGAGAACAAGCAAACGGTGTTCAGCGAGCTGCTGGACAACCCTCACAGCCTCCGGCAAAGCAACCACCTTCCGTCACGTCCCAGTCTCAAGAGATCACCAACGACAAAGCTGTAATAAAACCCGAGGTTAAACCAGCTTCCGGCCCCTTCGACCCTCACGACAAGGACGCCGCCAATGGTCTGTATATGCTTGACCAGGGCAGGAACGGGGCTCAATCAACAAATCAGTTCGCGGTTACTTCGGGCCCAGCTAGCCACGCGCACTCAGCCCCCGTTGTTCCCCATAACATAAACACCTCGCCACAGATGTCGAGCACCAATGGTGGCTCGATTGCGTCCGCTCGCGGCGTCAGTGAAGTCAGTGGCGTCTCAGATAATAGTGACCAGGCTCGGCCTACTACGCGAGGTAAGGGTAAGAAGAACCCGCCCGCGACCAATGGTCGGAGAAAGGCCGACGAGGCTCCTGCCAAGATACCCCCAACCAAGAAGGCCAAAGCCAATAGCGGAATCCCGGTTATGCCGGACGATATGGACATGTCAGATGATGAGTCGAACATGAAGTATGATGAGAACAGCACCAAAACCAAGATGACACATGAGGAGAAGCGTAAGAACTCCCTCGAGGGTAACCGGTATGTGTCACTTTGAAAACCCATATTCCTGTGTCAAAACCCGTCACTAACACACTCTAGTGTGGCTGCGATCAAGTGCCGTCAAAGAAAGAAGCAGTGGCTTGCGAATCTGCAGACCAACGTGGAGATGTTTAGCACTGAGAACGATGCCTTGACCGCGCAGATCACGCAGTTGACAGGGGAGGTGGTCAACTTGAAGACTCTCCTTCTCGCACATAAGGATTGTCCAGTTACGCAACAGCAAGGTCTCCACAATGCCTTCATGTCTCAGGTTGTCGAGCCCTTCAACCCACACATGAACCCTTATGGCATGGGTGCACCAATGCCCAACCAACCAGTCATGGCTGGCCAGGGTATCCAACGGCGTTTCTTATAGAGTGAGTTGCGGTCCGCCTGTGAGCATGATGAACCAGTGTCCTTGGACGGCAAAATGACGACCGAGGATGACCCTTTCTTTCCGCAATGCGAGAATGATCACATCTCTCTGAATAGAGGGTACCACGCAAGGACTTAAACCACATATACATAGGGTACCAGCAGGCTTGGAACGTCTGGGAGCCTGCCAAATCTGTTTTATTTCTAATCACCTCTTTTCGGCCTGTACAACAATTCACGACGAGTGGAACGCGCGGACGTACATCAAAAAGGTGTTCGGCCAGGCGGGGTTTACTCTAGCTGGGGGCGTTATGGGACTTGGACCAAGGGGATGATGTCTTTGATGGTGTTGGGAATTGGGTTTGCAGGTAGCCGTAGGTAACAACGACTACATGGTCGAATGATATAGTTGCGCAATCGAATATGATGAGAATGAAGGCATATATGAGCTGAATTGAGATGTGCATGTGCTTGTTTCCTGAGATTTGGCTGAGCTGGGTGTTGTCAAATGAAGCTGTTTTGGCAATCCCAACGTGCACCAAGATCTAGATACGTAGAGTACGTAGGTAGATGAGGCTGCTGACGATGCCTGGGACATAAAGTCGACGAGCGAATTCGGTACACAGAAGGAAAGGAGGGCGAGGAAAGGCCTGACAGGAGCATAGATGCAGAACAACTAGAATGGCTATTAGTATTAGGAACATGCTCACTTGAGCGGAAAGGAGAGCCGTTTTGGACAGAAATGGGGCACCAACTCAAATCTGTACAGGAGCAACTAAATCTGGACGTGAGAGCGGGGACACCCAGGGTTGAAAGCCAATCCACGTAGTGGATCCACTCGTGGATTCCACCGTCCACTCCACTGGCAAAATCCAAGTGGATTGGCTAATCCACCGAATCCACTTAGCGATGTTGTGGGTGGATTGGGTGGATTGGGTGGATTTGCGTGGACTAGAAGTGGGGTAGTTAAGGGCGCCCATATATTTTGGCAGAATATCTCTAACAGAGACTGATGTGCCCCATCATTTTTGCAATGTTGCTACCCTATGTCAAAAAACACCACAAAGCTTCTGAACAGCGCACACCTTCCTTTGTCATCACACTTTCTTGGCATACAATTGTTAAGAAAGTGGCCTTGTCTACACCTAAATCCTTAACAAGTGCACAACAGACGCCTCAATTTGCGCTTTGCGCAGCCG
>JABEER010001394.1:0-11547 GCA_014824405.1 Fusarium sp. NRRL 66896
CTTGAGCAATGGTTGTCGCTTCACGAAGTTCATAGCCCAGCGCGTGCCGACGCGTGGCGCGTCGCGGGCATCAAGCAGTCGATTGGCCATTTGTTCAACACCACTCAATCGCGGGGGATATCCTCGTGAATCTAGGTCGACAATGAACTCAAGAAGAGTATCTAGTCCTAGATTCGATAGCTTCCGCGAATTGGGCATGGTATCGCGTCGAGATTGAATCCCTTGCTGGCGGCGACGTAGCCTATGCTCATTAACCTGGTAGATATTTGCAGCTCGTCGGGTGCTTAGTTTTGGGTTATTTTGAAGGGCTTGAAGGGCAAGAAGAGTATTTGCCTCAATATCAGACTGTGGCATAGTTTATGGTTGAGAATCAATTGGTTAAATGAAAAGTAGGATGTAGGTGGGAAAAGTGCGACGCTCGCTTGTCTGCGACGCTCGCTTATCATGTACGTTAAAAATTATTAAATGTTAATATAACCAGCTGTAACGGCAGCTAGCAGGCTTGATACTGCTATTGGCCTAGACCTTACCAGGACCAGAGCCGCTTCGGCCGCTTCTATCTCTTTGAGTGCTATAAGCCTCCAATCGGGTACCGACAAGGGCGTAGGACCAATCAAAATGATCAGAACAAGCGGTACTTCTTAACACACCTAATTTGGCGTATGATAGAAGTACCAGCAGCTCGCATTGTTACAAATTGCTACATTGCACACTTTGCAGCCGTACCTAGTCTGCCGACGCCTGATTCCTCGCCCAGCATTCCCTATTATCGGCTGCAGGGGGCTTCCTTTTTCAACCTTCCTTCTCTTCAATGGTCGGGGCTGCCCCTGCTTAAGCCCCTTGCAAGCTAGGCAGTCTGATTTAACGCCTCTCCAGACGTGGTTGATATCTCTTTGTATGTGTTTTTGGTGTGATTCTATATCGTTGATGTCCTCTTCCTTCCCTGTACGACCTCTCTTCCTTGCCGAGCTCTCAGCGGCATACGTACTGACAATGGCGTTATAGATACATTCCTTCCACTTCTCGAGGGTTTTAAAGCGCGGCCACCTAGGGGATGTCGTCTTAAGCTGTAAAATGAAGCTATTCGCAAGGGCAACATCGAGAAGGAAGGACCAAAGGAGGGCTTGCCAAGGGCCGCGGCGGAAGCGATGCTCATAGGTTGTGTATGACCTCAACTGATCGCCTCGGTCAACATGATTCATTTCATCGTTATAAGAAGCAGCTACCGTAGGGATGGCGATCATCATTGAAGAATTCTTTCTAAAATAGCGCTGTATCTCTTTCTCTTTCTTGCGAGATCCTTTCGTAGCCGGCTTCTTCCTCTTTCGCTGTGTGCGCTCTTCGTCGGCTCCCGTGTGCACAGTTGAGAGAAAAAGCACGTAACTGCTATCTTGCCAACCGATTTGCACGACCTAGGAAAGACGAATTAGTAAGGAAAATATATACAAATCCCGTCTGATGACCGTACCTTGCAGTCCCCTGTAGGGATAGCTTGCACCTCGTTGTACTGAAGGAGAAGGCCGCGGCCTGCTTTATCATCCTCTTTGGCATCCTTTAGCTCCTTTGTGATGCCGCAGTTAGGGCGCGCTGTGCCTGTGGCACCGTAGCCGGTCTCGCGAAGGGCACGGAAGAGATTCGGTGAGGAAAAGAGGTTATCTGTGAAGACGTGATATGTCGCTTTTGGTAGCATTTTACATAGGTGAACAACGACGCTTTGTGTATTGCTGAGGGCAATATATTCCTTTGGCTTTCCCTTCTTTCCTTGTGACTGCGACTCCGGCTGTGACTGTGACTTTGCCTGCGAGCTCGGCATCTTGATGATCACAGCGGTGTATGGTGATGCCTTCACGTGCCAAAGCCAGCGCAAAAAGAAGCCATTTTGCGCAATAACCCAGACTTTGAAACCTACCGGCGTTGGCTTTCCTTTGACGAGTGTTGTCTCCTTTGATCTGCCCGTAAAAGGAACCATACACTCATCTACAGTGACATTAGTCCCTGGAGTGTAGAATTCAGCAGACACTTTCTGTATGTGGTCAGACCACGGTTCAGCCGCTTGGAATACCTTAGGAAGGTCCTCTTCGTTGCCAAGATCGAGTGTTGTGTAGTCAAATGTGCGAAGATAGCGTGAGATTAGCTGGAACCGGTATAACGGCATGAACTTGATGATTGAGTATAGGGGGGCCTGAACACCTAAGGAAGGGGTCTTCCAATGGCTTGCAATCGTATTTTCCCTATGAATTCCTAGGTAAATCAGCACACCGAGCCATACGTAGACTTGTGAGGAGGAGAGACCCTCCCAGTTGTTGATCCGGGAGTGTTCGGAAATAGGGGTATTCCAGCTGTCAATAACGCCATTTCCTAGCAGATAAAGGACCCAGCTTTCGGTGTACTCAATCCATGAGTAAATAAGGGAAATACGTATAAAATGCTGGAAAAGCTCGAGTGGTGTTGGAGGGAGGATATTGATGTGAAAATTACGATATTCTACGTTGAAAGGTGTAAAGTTGTGGCCGGCTCCCTCTTCCGCCGGAAAAATAGGCACTCCGGTGGGGTCATCAGCTGTGCGTTGCGAATGTGTGTGAAAGCTATGATTATTGATTTCAACGTGTATTTCATCTAGGGTTGCTTGGGAACTCATTGTTCTATTTGAGACTGATTTAGGTCGATTTGGGTGGTGTTTTGAAGAAAATGCATCGCATGACGAACCTCTCGTACCCCGCACGTACTTTTGTGATGACTAAAGGAAGTGGGGCGAGGTACGAAGTGGAGGCTTATAGCACTCAAAGAGATAGCCCGTAATACCTCTAGTGGTCTTACTAGGTCAATCTGGAATACCTCTAGAAGGTCTTTCTAGAGGGATTTCTTCCCTATCTCCCTCTTTTCCTAGCCTTCTAGCTATATCCTTCTTTCCTAGCTTGTTAGCTATATCCTTCTTTTCTTAGCTTTCTAGCTATATTTTTCTTTTCCAGGTTTCTAGCTATATACACATCTCTTAGGTCTCTAGCCATCTCTAGCTATACCTACCTTTACCTTCTTTTAAGATCTTATTTCCTTATTTCTGTATTTTTTACATCTCTTATACCTCCCCATTTAGCCTTTCTGCTATTCCTTAGTTGGAGAAAAACACCAGGGCAGACCAGCTTAGATAGCTCAATACTAACCCTATCCTAACCCTAATGCTCGATGTAATAAACTAGTGCATCTCGTTGAAATGCATTTTACTGGATAAAATTTGGGGGTGACCTGAATCCGGTTGGGTGCAATGGATTCGCTTCACCTGTTCATTAGCGCCTTTTTCTTTTGTATGGTAGAGTCATTGGATTCGCTAGCGAATCCGCCCCGCAGCTAAGATAGGGCGGCCGGAGAATCTGCTGTGAAGCCACCTTCTCAAGCAGACATCAGTCCTCCGGACGGTCTCGCCGCATTGATCCAGGAGACGATCTAGTGCGGCCATCATAAACATCAGCTTACGCTCATCACGTGCCAGACTGAAGATGGCTTCTCCTTCTACAACACCGAGAGATAAGGGCCGGTTAGCCATGCAGTTCGGTAACTGCGTAAAGCGAACTAGGATATCACAATGGGCTACTCCAAGTATCGTTTCCCAGCCTGTGCGCCGCATCCAATTGGTCTGTAAGGCGGAAGAAGCTGGTGTCTCTTTACCGCAGAACCTTTGACCTCGACTCTGCTGATTTCCCAAACGGGCATGCTCCTCAGAAAATAGCTTCTGAGCAAGGAGCTTAATGGGGCCAGGACTGGCCTGCGGAAGAGTGCTGCTGGGTATAGCCTTGCCCTTGAAGTCGTTATCAGTGCTGACGAGCCATGACCTTCGAGTATTGTTCGCTGTCCAGTTCTGGAATAGAACGCCTTGCTGGATATGGTCTCGCAGCCAGTGCTGTCGGCTTTGCTTCTGGGCTACGAGCTTCAACTTGTCGCGGTGCTTAGCCCTGAGGTGATCCGCCAGAACCTTCTCGCTAGCGAAGTGGAGACCGCAATGCTTACAAGACAAGCCTTCTTGTACTGTAAGGTACGGGTGAGGCCGTGATCTATGAGGTCTGGAGGCCAAGGTGTCTAGATCCGGGAGGTTCAACGAGGATAGGAGGGACTTGAGGCCATGCCGAGCAGATCTGGCAATGCCGTGCTTTTTGCCCGGATGCTCTGATGCACGTTTAGGACTCAGAGAGAAACCGCATTTGGTACATATAATAGCTGCTTCCGGCAAATTGTAATAAAGGCTGACCGTCTCGAACTTCTGCAGCTTTGCCGGGGGTAAAGTGGGATGCCTATGTTGCCTATGAATAGAGGAGCTGGCCATTATGACGAAGCATATATAAATATAATAGACAGGATGGAATGGCGGAGACGGAGTAGATACTATACGAAGATGATAAACACGTGAGTTTCAGTAGACAATGGTAAAGAATGTTGTTGTTTAGGTCTAGTCAAGCTGTTGAACTCGACAAGGGTTAGTCGACGGAAACGCGACGCGTTTCGTGTTTTAGGTTTTCTGATTTCATTAGTGCGGTACGAGAAACGCAGTGCGTTTCCATCGGGGGGAATATGGGGCGAAGATACTAGACGGTGATTGGTCAAAAACAGGAAACGCAATGCGCTTCTGAAGATAATTCTTGAGTAGGATTCTTAATTGGGCAAGAAACAGACATCCCTGCAAGCGATAAGCTCTAAATACGTCGGCTAGGTAGACTACAAAGAGAATACAGGAATAGGCTTCAACGCCCCCTTCTACGAATGTATCACCTCCTCCGCCTCTGTCTTCACACGGAATGATAACTGCAGACAATCGCGAAGTATACTCAGTTTTCTCGCAGCATTATTAAGAAAGATACCGTCTTTGAGTGTTGGGTTAATACCCTGTCGCTCCTTCCTACGGAACTCCCGCCGTAAGTTCTTGTCCTGATATCCGGGTTGATTTTGAACTATGTGCAGACACCTCAATACCCAGAATGTCGAACGGTTGAATGGACATTCTGTTATCAATCATTTAAGTCTTGTTTACTAGCATCTTCACTACGATAAAAGACATTAGCACAAACCGAGTTTGTATTTTAGAGTAACTAGTTGATATGAATGAATGCTGGTTTTTTATCAAAAGGGACCGTGAGAATTGAAAGAGGATAGGCGTAAGGTCAGCGATGCTCCGAACCCCTCCACCTGTGTTTATATCTGTGTCCAGAAAACCGTTGGGTTCTCGTCACGACTCGCAGAGTTGATTAGTCGTGCCAGTTCAGCCCAAGCAAACCTTTGTACCAGAGCGGCACTTTCCGATGAGCTCGGGGGACCCGGGCCACTGGAAATAGCCGGCCTCATATCGTTGACACCTTCCATCCATCTGGCCGAGAGCATAATTGATGTCAGCAACGTCAATGTTGCCTGAGCTATGCTTAGCGTTAATGCAGTAGTACACATAAACGCCTCGGGCATTATAGCCAAAGTAGCTAGGCTTGTTGCCACTAGACCAGTCATGGCCTGTACTAGCCCAGTTCTTCAACTGCACGACGGCCTCATCTGTACCGGTATGGTCAAGCTGGTAGCCCCAGCAACTGATATCGCGCTTCTCGATAGCAGCCTCGGATCACTTTCCATTGGCGGCTGCGTCTTTGCTGTGGTCGAAGTGAAAAGTCTCTCCAGTCTCCAGGTTGGTCACTGAGGCAGAGCCGTCGGGGTTATTGACGCCTTTGTAGGGACCGTCGGGGAGGTCCTTCCAAGTTCCGGGAGCGGCAGTAGTGAGGCCCACAAGGGCGAAGATAGAGAAAAGAGTAACTTTCATAGTTAGAAATGAAGAAAGTGGTTGTTGGAAGGTTGTTTGTGAGAGGTGAGTGCAATACAGCTGGTGAGTTGGAATAGATTGATCAAGAAACTGAGAATATCGTAGCCCTTTTATAATAATTTCTTGCTCATAAGACTGAGCCGGTCTTAACGAGACTCACCCTTGACCCGTCAACCACATGCATGGAACATATATCATACACAAATAGCGGAGAGGACCCACCAAGAATATCCCGATCGGGCAGGAGCACCACCCTTACTCGATCGCATTTACCCGTTGGCTCGCCTGGGGCCCTCGCCCCACATGAGCCAACGGGTATAAATGGGGAGCCGATACTAGTCCACATTTTAAGGTTGCTAAGTCAGGAAACATCTCACCGCCGGAGAGGAGGCTTGCCCCACAGTCAGCCACACCATTACTGCTATGGCAGTGAATCTAGAACACCAGGAAGCATATCGTACCTTCCATAATAAGCTTACTTGTGGATTCAGTTAGGAAAATCAGGGACAAGGCGGGCCTCCACGACCCAAATAGGGTATTGCTCATGGAGCCCAGCTGGCGCCCTAAGCTCCGCTTATGTCAACAACAATATGCGCTCAAATCCACTCAGTCATCAGATTTTACGGCGACCGCTAAAAGTAGCTACATTGTTTTTGGAAACACCAGCTCCATAGTATGAGCTGCAAGCCAAGACCAAATCTGCGCCTGAGCCGTTCACGAATGGTATATAGAATGGGGAACATTTCCTCCAAAGTGCGAGAGAAGCAGTAAAACCAGTTCATGTGTCTACAAAGACCTCCCTTATCCACAATCCTCTCCATTCATCATTTTCATTTACACCAGACGCAGGCCGCTTATACTCGTAATGTCGACCATTCCCGTCACTGAGACCAGTTCGGTCGGATCGCGGCTCTCGGCGATCGAACGAAAATACGAGGATGAGGCGGCAAAAAGACTTCGGCCTGATGGAGTGGACCAGTTTGTTGACTTGGACAATCAGCAAGGGTCAGAATCCTCAGTCCCTTACAGAGATCCTTGGATTGACGCTGAAGCACCCAACACGCAGGAGCCCTTGCCCCTTCAGGATGGCTCCGACTGCAAGTTTCTGATCGTGGGAGCTGGCTTAGGGGGCCTCATCGGCGCAGTGAAGCTGATCCAAGCGGGCTTCAGCGTTGACGATATCCGCATGGTGGATGCGGCCGGTGGATTTGGCGGCACTTGGTATTGGAATCGCTTCCCCGGATTGCTGTGCGACATTGAAAGCTACAGCTACATGCCGCTTCTGGAGGAGACCGGATATATGCCCAAGAACCGGTACGCATCTGGCGACGAAATCCTAGAACACGCCAACAGAATCGCTTCGCAATATCGCCTTACCGACAAAGCCCTCTTCCGTACCGTCGTCCGCAGGCAACAATGGGACGAGAACCGGAAGAGATGGGCTGTCAGCCTGGCACTGACACGAAGCCGAGAGGAGAATGAGGTTAACTTGACGGCTTATGCCCAGTTTGTCATCCTTGCCTGTGCGAGCTATGGGGGTCCACAAGTTCCCAAGGTCGCAGGTCTTGACAAGTTCCGCGGCAGCGCCTTTCACGCTGCTCGTTGGGACTACTCCTGTACAGGGGGCTCGCCGACTGACCCGCGACTGGACAAGCTGAAAGACAAGACGGTTGGCATAATCGGTACCGGGGCTACTGCCGTGCAGGTCGTTCCTTTTCTTGCGCATTGGGCTAAGAAACTTAACGTCTTTCAACGCACGCCTTCCACGGTCTTTGAACGCGAACAGCGCCCTACTGACTTGAACGACTGGACAACCCAGATTGCGGCCAAACCAGGTTGGCAGGAGGAGAGGCAGCTGAATTGGCTGTCGCATGCCTCTGACAACGCCAAAGGCCCCAAACTCGTCAAGGATATCTGGACTGAGCTGCCGTCTTTCAGCGCACTTCTAGGTGCCCCCAAGGGTATTGTGACGATGGAGTCGGTCCCGGAGCACGTTGCCCGCTTGAACGCCCTGGACCTGCCCATGGCTGATAGAGCGCGAGCCAGAGTCGAAGAGCTGGTTCAAGACAGGAAGATCGCGGCCAAGCTCAAGGCGTGGTACCCTACTTGGTGCAAGCGAATCATCATCAGCGACGAGTACTTGCAAACCTTCAACCAACCTAATGTCACCCTGGTCGATACTGACGGAAAGGGCGTCGAACGCATCACGGAGACCGGTGTAATGGTGGCCGGCGAAGAATATCCTGTCGATGTTCTGATCTTGAGCACTGGGTTCCGCGCTCCGCTGCGGGCATACGGTAATCCGGCGGCGCGTCTGGGGCTCTCTATCATTGGACGCGACGACACATCTCTAGATGACAAATGGCGTCGCGTTGGGGCTGCGACTCTGCATGGAGTATGCTGCCACCGCTTTCCCAACTTATTTTTTGTCGGCGCAGCCCAAGCAGGATTCGCGGGTATAGTGACCTTCATGCTGGAAACACAGATGCGGCACATTGCCTATATCCTCGGTGAGGCACATCGGAAGTCTGGCCTGGATACCTCCTCACTCACCGTGGAGGTAACTGACGAGGCTGAGGAAGCGTGGTCCTCCGAGGTCACCAGGCGAGCATTGTGGTTTTCCTCCATGGGCGGCTGTACCCCCAGTTATTTCACGAACGAAGGCGCCTTTAGCAAGCCCCACGATCCAGAGGAAATGATGAGAATAGCTCGCACTATGATGTGGGGCGAGGGGTATGAGGATTACTTGAGGATACTAGAGAAGTGGAGAGGCGAAGGACGCCTTGAAGGACTCATGGTAGGCAAAGCCAGTCAGTAACATACACTTATCCAGTAGAGCTAGAGCCTCGGCAGCGTCGCAACTTAGACTTCAAAAGCCTCTTCTACAAAATTTAAAGGTGTCATGCCAATTATTCTTCCACAGTCCTCCTCATCATGCTTAACCTACATCCCGCGTAATAGGTTTAGGGCAATGCCTAACTTGCGTCTCTAAAGAGGATGCTTCATGATTGCTGTCTGCCGCTTCAGGAAGCCACATGGTCCTGCTCCAGAATACCACTTGACGTGCGACGGGACACACCCCGTCTCAAATAAAGAAAGTTCTGGAAGAATCCTGGATTTCTCAGTTAGAAGCTCTAGCGGCCAGGGGTGGAAGATACGACAGTGGTGCAGACTTACTTGACAACATCTCGAGGTGATAACCTCCGTAGCTAGCGGCGATTCTCGCGAGTTGACCGATAAAGAAGGGCCGCTCCTGAGCCGTCGCTGCAGATAAACCGACAAGTAGCCTGAAGATATCCAGCTTTAGTTTCCCATTCAGACACCAAAACGTAACGACAAAAGCAACGTACAGCCATGCATAAATGTATGGGAGGCCAGCCCATGATCTTAGGCCAAGGAACTTGAGATTGCGGTACAACACCCGCATATCAGTGATATTAGCACTGTCGTCGAGTCCGCTGAGGTTCTTGAGCGTGCGGAAGAGGATCCGAGAGCCGACTGCGCAAGACTGGAGGATGATGCGTGCGGTGTTACCCTCATTAGCTAGGGGATCGGCTAGCTGGTCTAGGATGGGAGATGACTCTCTTCTTAACTCTGATTTATGATACGTACTGCGATGGCCAGCAGAAGCAAGGTAGACTTCCTCAATACTATCGAAAGAAAGCTGAAGAACTGCCGCAAGCAGTGACGCGGTCTCGGCGTCCAGGAACTTGCTCAACGAAGAAAAACTTTCGTCGTTGAAGAGCACCAAAGGCGAACCGGCGAAAAAGTTGCCGTCTTCTGTACATAGTGCTCGGACGCGAGAGACAGGCTGGGCATTCTCGACAAAATGGAGGGGTTCGTCGAATGTGACGGCATGTAGCAAGTCGACTCTGATGTGCGTGGTAAGCAAGGATGATGACAGTAGCCTAGGTATACCGAGCATCACATACAGGGCCAATGTTTCTCGCACCATTTGAGGCTTAAGCCGTTCAACTCCTCCTTCATTCGCGACGATCCGTTTCAATGCGGCCATGTGGGTGGTCGCGTGCGATCCTAACCGGACAATCTGTCATGCCTGTTAGGTAGATGCCAACAGCGCTCACAAAGGTTGCTGTCACAACGAACCTCGAACAGTCCGAGCATCAATATCGGGTTGGCAATTTGGTAATTCGGCATCTGGTTCGCCACTCGGTCACCCAGTTCTCGAATAGCAATGAACTCCTCGTAAGGGTACACCATTTTGGCCGTGCCGCGGATTGCATCCGTAAGAGCGGTCGCGACGAGCCATCCAATATGGACACAGAGCTTTTTATCCGGATGAGGCCGATATAGACTAGGCTTTCGAAAACCAACGAGCAAGAAGCCCTCATCGATCAGATCAGCGCCTAAGGAGAGCGAGGGGCACCGAGTTAGCTTAGGGTAACCTTCGGCAGCATATCTTCTTTGCCTAGTTCCGATATTACCGGTACCAAGCAAAGCATGAACAGAAGCATGAACAGAAGCATGAACAGAAGAAGCATGAGCAGCTCATCCCTGCTCTCTGCCCTGAAGGGCAAGGTCCCATTTACTTACACATCTCCGTGAGTTGAATGTAATGCTGGTAGAGCTTGCCACTGACGCCAGTTTCTGTCTGTGGGTATTCCGGAGGTTGTCCTAGCTCACGTAACAGGACTGGTGAACGTAGCTCAGGTGTCACAGAACGCCCGACATGATGCCACCAGTGCTCGCTGGGACCGTGATTCTGATTCCTGCATGACGAAGCCCATGGTGAGCAGTTGATGCGGGATAGCGCGGAAAAGCGTGGATCGGAAGGGCCGCCCCACCTTTGAGGCTGTACCATCAAATCCCTCATACTGCCGCCGTTCGCTAGCACGGCTGCATTCCTCTCTCCCAGTCGAGTCATATACATCGCTGTCGATCGGACCATTGTCTTCTGCGCGCGACGCAATTTGCGTCCATCATGGTGAACGAATACAAATGCTCTGTCCATACCGGGCGTTACGAGCAAAGAGGAGCTTCGGCAGTGCGGATCCGTCTGTTAAAGGACACGGGGTATATAGGATATATGGGTCGAAAAGGGCAATTGCTCTGCTTTTTAGGGTCATTGCCTGGGCCACAGCCGGGCCCATGGATGCTCCACCACCACTTTCCCAAAGAAGTTAGCATTCTTTGGGCTTTCTCTTCTTCACGGGTGGGCCTGCTTAGTTAAACGGCAATATACTGACTAAGCGCGTCCCCTTATAGATGGCATGGATCTAGTGACACCTCTTGTGGGGATGAGGCCTGCTAGGTCCGGCAAGGATCTCTGCCTCATTATGTTCTGCTCCTGAATCTACAGCATGAACCTATTCCTTCGGCTGAGTCAAGTCTCCACCGTATTTCGCACTACGTGTCAGCGACCATGTCGCATCACAAGATCACGTCAGCGCTGCTGCTGGCTGATGTGGGCTTTTGCCCAGGATCTCGCCCGGACATACATGCAGGAACACTCATATAAGTCATGCAGTACCATCCACAACCCCTCTTTCGGCAAGCAAAATAAAAAGGCAATTGATAGGGACGCATGACTGTTTTACTAGGGACGCATGACTCTTACGGACGCATGACTTTTATGCCTTCTTATTGGTTAAAAAATAACTTGACCCATATGTACATTTTTTGAAAGGCGGTGAAGACAGCTCGCTTAACAAGCTCGCCATTAAGCCAATTAAGTAGTAGGATCTTAATCCAGCTGGATCCAGCCTCTTCATTAATCCTACTTGATTCAGAGCCCGCTC
>JABEER010001396.1:0-16731 GCA_014824405.1 Fusarium sp. NRRL 66896
TGGTGGGGAAATACGTTAGCTGTCCCAAAGTATTCGTCAACAGTAAGACACATTTCCATCAAGCCTCTAGTACTGCCAAGAGATGACCACCTTACCAACCAGACTTTCCAATTTCTTATCAATACAGTGGTAACATGACGATGTAAATGCCGTAGTACAAGCGACATGTCAAGTGCATAGCACTATTGCTGCACAAAGTCCTCCCAACGCAGGAATAAACGCCCTTCCAAGGTTATAGTAACCCCATTGTCGCACTAGGTCATCTGTTCTCAGTTTTGCGCTCGGATTCGGTCTTGGTGGTGACTGCTTGAGGGTGCCAGCTCTCCAGAAAAGCTCCTGGTTGATCCGGTGCAGGAAGATATACGTGTAAGGGAAAATCAGGACGGGAAAGCTTGCAGCAGTAATGAGCAGCAGTCTATGGCCCTCAGAGAGGTTGCCGGTGTTTCGCAAGGCGCAGATGAAGGATATGGTGGCCATAAGCGCCGCCCCTGGTCCCATAATGTGGCCACGGTCGTAAACCTTGTGCCATTGATGCACAAGGACCAAAGCTTGTTCTGTGTCGGTTGAAAGGGCACCAGGCCTTTGATACAGCATGGCTGGAATTCCAATCAAACTCAACGTCAGATTCTGGCTCAAGAAGGAGATGGTGAAGGCGATGCCAGATATGCTTGCTATAGTAAGGGCAGCCATAATGATAGAGGGTTAAACATGAAGCTAGATTGGCAAATCAAATTTGACTGTTGACAAGACTATTCTCTTGCTTGGGAGCATCAGCTCAGCCGGCTAAGAGGATTGGTAAGAGAAAATCTCTATAGATAAGGACTTGCTGGTCCATAAATGCAAAGGCAGCAGATTTATATTCCGAGCTCATACGTCCCCATTTCTCAACGTAAGCCGCGGGTTCTCTCCGCAGTCTTGATGATGCGGGGTATGAGCGGTACGTTTCTACTGTCCAGCAGTCTTTTATACCTCAAAGCTTAAATTCCCCTTTACTGCTATGTACTCTGCTCCGGGTTCGAAGAATATCTCGATATGTAATAGCAGGAATGAGGTCCTGGAAAGCAATACAAAACGGCATTCTTAGGTCAGAGCATCTTGGCCGAATTAAAAGGCTATTCTTTTATGTAGATATCAACTTACCATCGCAATGAATTTGGCAAGGGTTGAAGTATAGCTATCCCTGACAGCTAGTAGTTCTATTTACTAACCACTTGCACAATATATACAGTGATTTAGGGATGTAATAGATTCTATAAAAAAGATCGAATATTGCACTGCTCAGTGGCACAATCCAAGTCCTGGTGGGCTATTTTAATTTGTGCATCTACAGTCCTATACTCCACTTGCAGTCCAGCGGCTATTTCAGATACTCGTCAAACCACTGGAGGGCTAGCAAGAAAGCCGACTCTTTGGCATACTTCTGCTTCTTTTCGCTAAGGTCGCATCGGACAGCGAAGCCATGGTTAACCCCAGAGTACACATTGAGTTGGTAGGGAGTGCCCGTCTTCAGCAGGATTGCCTCCGAGTCGTGTCGAAGGTTGGTGGGGAATATGTCGTCCACCTCGGCCGCAGCAATGGCGAGAGGGAACTTGATAGCCTCGAGCTCCTCCGTGCTCACCATGGCAGGGTGCGCCACGTAACCGGCGTCAAAGCTACCGGAGCCAAGGCCACGCACTACATACTTTGCACCGAAGCAGTAACCGACACCTGCGATTTTCTGTCGGTATTGTCAGTTTCGTTCCAGGAAACAGAGTGGGCATTTGACCTTGTAGCCGAACTTGCCCTTCAAGAACTTGATCGATGCAGCGACGACGGGATCAACTGTCTCGGGGACGTGAGGAATGTTGTTGGGGCCGAGCTTGCCCTGCATCCAGTCGGGAAGACTGAAAGTTGCCATGTCGGCGTTGAGCGGCACGGGGTCTCCATGGAAGAGATCTGGCATGACAACCGTATATCGGGGAAACTTTAGTAGTGCATGAGCAGACATATTCCGGGTAGATTTGTACCCGTTGGCAGCGAACTGATCAGCGATCAGCTGGGCGTTGACGAATTTGTGCCCGATAATGTCAGTGAGGCTGTGTGACTATTAGCAACACTCATATGGTACTTCTCATTACCACCATACTCACAGGACTAATCCAATACCGTTGTCTGATTCAGCCTCAACGATGTAAATCTCGGTCTCGCCTACGGTTTCGACGCGCCCGCGAGGCTGACCTTCATGCTTCACACCTTGGTAGCAGCAGCTGCTGATTATGTTCGATGCCATCCTGACGTTTGAATAAGTAGTTGTTGGAGTAGTTAATCTCGAGGAGAGTTTGCAGAATCACTATGTTAGATAGGTCTCAAACCTCGTGTGAATGCGATGATTTATCTTGAGTAGATCCCACGACTGGTTTTCCTAGCACACTCTAGTGACAGGCGGCAAACTATTAAAAGTCCGATCGTAAGGAATCCAAAAAGGGGCGGTCTTAATTGGCTCGGAAAGAGAGAATACCGCGGCATTCTTCCCCATCTTTTCCGGCAAAGTGGGTCATATACATACATAATATTGGACTTGGAAGTAATATTGTTAATCTCCTTATAGTAAAGATCGGCTCGGATTAGTCATGGACCAAGCAAAAGCTCGAGTGTTGAAAATTACAGCTACTTGTGAAGCGGAGGCTATAGATTGGTGATACTTGAACTGTATGTTTACTATACCCTATTGCCGGATCGAGTAGCTCCATTCTGCACCCAGTCATTACGACAGTTAATGGGGATTCTACCTGGACTTATACAAAAGCAACTAGTTTGACAGAAGCAGCCGAGCTCATGCCATCCTGTGAAGTATCTACTATATGCATGTAACACAGATAAAGACTATAGATTCACCTTCTGGGCTATAATGCATTTAATAAATCATTCAATACTCATAAGATAACTCGCATAATAACACATGCAGTCTCAAATGACTTGTCCACGTCTTGTAAACCACATCATCATCCCTTTACCTGCTCTAGATGCACGACATCTGCCTGTACCTCAGCCTCAGCCTTGGACCCGCCATTATTTTCTCCTTGGCTGGGCGCCTCACTCACCCCGTGCGAAGCCACTACCGCGCGCATATCCGTCCTCCAAACCGTCATGTAGGGCGTGAAGAATTCGTGTAGTACCGCTGGAGTCGGCTTCTTTAGTGAGCGTACCAGCCAGTCGTTGTCGGCTGCGGCGGGGTCTTGTTGGATGCGCAGCTTATTGGCGGTACTGGTGGGAGACACAAACGTTTGGAACACCTTCCGGCGTTCATCTGAGTAGACATTCAGCAGAGAGAGGGGCTTTCCCTCATGCAGAATCATCTTTATCGTCGTCGCCAGGGCTTCACTGTCGAGGAGACCTGTCGTAAGTCCGAGTGCGCCGACCGGCTACAAATATGCTGGGTTAGCATGTCTGTAGAAGGGATAGTAGTTTAGGGACCATATGACAAAGGGGAATGAGGAAGTATCATGACGCGCAGAGAACTATATAACGAGATGTTACGTACGTTGTTTAAATGGGCCGCATCGCCTGCTAGCGCGCACCGTCCAGTTGCCATAGTGTTCGCAAGTCGCTGGTGGAGACGATACACGGTCTTGCGGAGCACTTCGTACTGTGACGGCTTGGACCCTACTATATAGTGCTCCAACATTCTGGCCAGGTTCTTTTCCTGCAGCAGCTCCTCGTCAGACGAGTTATCGGAGGGGTCTGTTGCCATAGAAAAGCGCCATAGCGTCTTCTTGCCCTCGACTGGCTGCTCCAGTGGGATAACCATAGAGAAGTGGACTGGGTGAACAACGAAATGTGCGTGGATAACGGATGGCAGGTCCACGTTGTGCACCATTACATCGGCAGCTATCATACGCTCTGGCCAAGTGTGGCCTTGCAGCTGGATGCCAAGCAGGTCACGGGCTGTAGACTTGCCACCGTCGGCTCCAACAAAGAGGGAACCATGCAAACTGCTCTCGACACCTGTCCCTGGGTGCCGTGCTGTTACAGTCACCCCGTCGCCGTCGTGGTGTATGCCAGTGAGCTCTGCGTTAAAGTGAAAGACAACGCGACCACCGCCGTCGAGTGCTTGGAGCTGCTCCTTCATCAGCCTGCATAGCTTCGGCTGTGGCAGTAGTAGCATGCCTAACTCTGGCCGTTCTAAGCTGCCCTGCTCAAATGGTAGACGACATAGCAGCCGGCCCCAGGTCTTGCCGCCTTTCCCATCGTCTTGGACTGCTGCACGCCATCCCAGCGCCTTAGCCACATAGCCGCGCTCTGCAGCGAGATGGAGCAGCCCGGCATCCTTGAGCGCGAATACAGCACCGCCATAGTACCCTGCTGCCCTTGGAGCATCATCGATATCAGGCTGCCGCTCAAACAGGTCCACGTTGATCCCAGACTTGGCGAGTTTGAGGGCCAGGAACAGGCCCACAGGTCCGGCGCCCGCAATCATGACTCGCTCAGACAACGAGGGCGGGGAGGAGAGAGAGTCAGTTTCTGGGATAGATACTGAAGTCATGAGTGGTGGTTGTTGGCTTTTCTTGTTGTATAGGGCTTTAGCTGTGTTATAACTATCTTGTTTATAGGAGATGATGTTGTAAAGAGATTATCCTTGCGCATTAGCTTTGGGGTCCCTTGTGATTATTGTGTAGATTAAGTAAGATGTAGAAATTGTAAGTAGGGAAAGCCTGGCATAGGGTGATATGTCTCTGTTTGAATACTCACGTTACCTATAAGCGTGCCTCTTACTGGCTCTGTGGGCGGAATCAAACAGGTCTGGAGGAGTAGCAGTCGGAGTCTGGGGTAGCAGTTCAAGTCTGGGGTTCCTAGGTTGTGGAGTATGGGGGTTACATTATCCCCGCATAATAATACTGGCATCAAGTGCGCTAAGATAGCCCCGGCACTGAGGCGTCTACTCCGAGGATTGAATCCGCGGGATTTAAAATATGGGGTAATAGAAAGCTTAGTATCATCGTATGCATCCGACGCTTCCGTTTCTATCTGATGTCATATGGGCACTAATGAACCTGAACATGATTAATGGACCGCAGAGATATAAGATTTATTATTGCCTATAATTTCAAACATCTCGTACAACTTCCACTTGTACTCTTTTTCTTTTTTAAACCACATCAACAAAGCAATCAGACAGGAGTCTAAGAAGGTCCTATCTATATATAAACAGTGGTAATACCCCTGCCACAGATTCAGAAGACACCTGACAACCCAAACATAGCCATCATGGGCGAACCAGCAAGTAAAATCCTCGACCGGGGTCCAGCTATCACACGGTCAGTCAACTTGAACTTCCAGGGCGACTGGGGCCAGGCCAACTTCCACCGCATTATGTCCTGGCTGACCCAGGAATTCTGTGACCGTTGCGGCCCCCGCAGCCGCGTGGCCATTTTGAGTATGCGTGGCGGCGGCTCAGAGGGTTTATCGCTCGTCAACGACGGCGAGATACATATCGCTTTGGGCACGCCCGTTGGGCTCATGGCTGCCTCACAGACCGGCGACGCTATCTTTGGCGGACAAAAGTTCCCTCAGCTGCGTGCACTGGCCGTGCTGCCCCAGGACGACCGCATGATCCTGGGCATTGACCCCAAACATGGCTGCCGTACGTTTGCCGAGATCCGGGAGAAGAAGCCGCCTATAAAGCTCGTCATTGGGCCGGACTCACCTGATTCGCCTACTGGCTGGATATCGCACCGCTTCCTCGAGGCGCATGGTATTACTGCGGATATCATACGCTCATGGGGTGGTGAGGTGGTTGATACATGGTGTCGACCAGAGCAGTGCCTTATCCCGATCAAGGAGACGACCAGCGATGTTACTGCCGCTGTTCACGAGGCTATCATGACGCCGTGGTGGACAAACCTTATTGATGGCCCTCGCAAGTTTATCCCTATCCCCGCCGAGCCCGAGGCGCTGGAGAAATTGCATAAGACGACTCTGCTGGAGCCCGCTACCCTGCGGCCGGGTTACTGGGACTCACTGAAAGAAGAGATTCCTGCGCTATCATTTCGAGACTTCCTGCTTTTCTGCCGGGAAGATCTGCCTGATGACATCGCGTATCTCCTGACGTGGTGCCTAGTAGAGACCAAGGGGATGATTGAGAGCCAGTACCACCACATCGACCCTAATAAGACACCGCTGGGCTACCCCTTTGATCCGGTTAAGATGGCCAAGACTTCCATCCCGCTTCATCCTGCTGCAGAGCGATATTATCGTGAACATGGATATCTGTCATAGGCAAGACTTGAAAGGTTAAACCTAGACCCCATAGCAAATAAGATAGATACTGAAATTAGCCTCGGCTAAAGTATGGAACGCTACCATGTTAGGGTTAGTGGAGCAACATTTAACGCTTGGAGATACGGAGTAATGGGCCATCAATTCTAACTCTATCACTACCTCATCCTCAATCATGACGTCTTAAATACTTTGCCAACTCCTCCTCAAGATACAATCTTACAACTAATGAATCGTGGCCATGCGACCCCCAAAGGCGTGTTTGAACTGTAGAAGTTCTAAGCGCAGATGCGATCGAGCAGACAGCTCGGCAGCATGTTCCCAGTGCGTTCAGCGAAACTTGCAGTGTCCAACTGGTATCACCAGCCCGCAGCTTCCAAGATCCTCAGCACCTCAGGACCCTCCGCGCTGTATTCAGTCATTTCACCAACAAGAAGAGAATGTATATTTAGTAGATCTATACTTTCGCTTCATTCATGATTCCCCTCACAGCCTCTTCCACGAACCCACGTTTAAAGCCAGCGTTGCGGAAGGTACAGTATCGAAACCTGTCCTTCTTGCTATGCTAGGTATGTCTGCCAGGTATGTCATATTCCTCAGTGTATGTATGAAAGAGCCACTAAGCAGCTCTGATGAGAGTCCAGGTTTGCTACGGAGCCGAACGTTGTTGCTCGTGGGCCAATGTATCGCGCTCAAGCTACTGCAGCATTGAAGGACGACTTGGAACATATCTGTATTGAGAACATCCAAGCCTGTATTCTTGTCGGCAACAATTTCTTTGGTGAAGGTGATGCAGATGCTGAGTCTTTGTATTTTGGTTTGTCCTTGGCGATAATTCTCTCTCGAAACCGTACCTAATCGTCTATCAGGACTCGCAAGCCGAATGACTCAAATCCTCAAGCTCGGTGAACTTGACGAAAGCGATGATGGCGTGAGACGAGAGGTCAAGAGACGCATATTCTGGACGTGCTTCATTATCGACACTTGGGCCAGTGGAGGCTCCAATCTATCGCCACAATTCAGATGGCGAACTAAACAACCTCGAGGGCCACTCGACGAGAATATGTTCTACCACATGAGATCTGGAGACAGAGATGTCGCAGACTCAGACTGGAAGCCTGGGCTATGGGCTCACATGGTCAGACTGGTTGGGTTATATGCTCAAATACAGGAGCTTCAGCAAGAACTAGCGAATACAGTTGAGTGGAACGAGTCCTTTATAGATGAGTCAGTGCAGAGGCTGGAGACTGAGCTCAGTTCTTTTGAAGAGGGTCTAGGTCCTGGATTAATGTTCTCAAGGGAAAATCTGACTTCTTTTGTCAGCCGTGGCTTAGGACGTGTCTTCATAGCCTTTCATCTCGGCTATCATCACTACTACACGCTATTGTTCTACCAATATCTCGATCATCGCCGACCACCTACAAGAAATGGCCGCAAGTACGCTAGCTCCTGCAAAGCTCATGCTGCCATTGTATGCGACGTTCTGAAGGCTTCGCGGGAGGTCCCTGGGGCGGAAGCCGTCTACAACATCGTAGGTCATGTAACAATCGTGTCCTCGTCAGTGTTGTTGCACACATACCTATTTGGAGAGTCCCATGAGCTTGAAGAGTCTCGAGACCGGCTCAGTTCAAACCTCGAGTCATTGGTACAGCTACGAAGTTACTGGCCAAGCGTGGAGATGATGGTGAGATGCCTACTTAATAGTTCGTGCTGAATGCTGATTAGTATGTAGATCAAACGACTAGTTGTCTTTCAGAAGAACTGTATGCAATCGATGAACGCAGAGTCTTACCGATTTGACAAGTGGATGGTTAAGTTTCTAATTGCCCATGCACTTGCTCTTGAAGACAAGGTTGATGATAGTTGGTCGGCTGCCAGCGTTGATGCAACAAGCGGAGATACGCATCTAGAACGAGGTCGCATTACTCAAGCAATGATCATGGAGATCCAGAACTACGATGCAGAGACATTATAAGATGTTTGGAAATTCCAATAATTAAGGCGCATCACACAGATTGTTTTGGTTTTTGTGAAGAGTATAGTGCAGGTGAAGCCAAAGAGTAAACTTTTGACAATGGTCGAAGGTCAATATTGTGTAGCCCTTGGCTTATCGCGACGCGACGCGACGAGATTGTCAGTGGGGTGGGCAGATCAGTTAGGGGGTTAGCATAGTAAGAATATGCCGAGCTAAAAAGCCGAAGATAAACGGGGAGTGTTGACGTAAGTAGGCCAACTACAACACTTCAAAGCCGCAAGCTTAAGCCAATCATCGAGCGCCAAAGCCGAAGCTAAGTTCCCTCCCGCTCATTGAGCCGAGATCCCTGTTTCCAAAGATTCGGACTCCACAAATCGGCACTTTGTATCGCCTCCAAAAGTAAAATCAGGACATGTTAGAACAGGAGACGGAAAACGACCAGGAAGAGACATTCTAGCTAAAGCCGAATCAAGTTGCTTATCCTCGCGGTATTACTCCGTAAAACCCGAGGCATTCGCTCTGGAGTAATCAGGCGCACAGTGTCTTAAAAGAAGAGAAACCCAGAGGCCTGCCTACCCTGCAGCAGAAATGCTATACTCACGAACTGTACTGCTTGGGTTTAAAAATGTATAACACTGTAAGAAGTTCAATAAATTAGGTGGATCAATAGGACTTAGACACTTTATTGTCACTAGCTACCAGAATAAATAAGGAATAACAATATAACTCGACTCTCAATTAAACGCGTCTCCTCCTAGCCCATCACCTCAAGCATCCTGGGTCTTATCCTTGACCCCCTGCTCGATCGCATAAGCTTCCTCGGCGCGTCGCTCAGCAAGAGTGACATACTTGCGGAACTGACGAGTAGGAACTTTGTTCATGAAAAGCTCATCCAGCTCCTCGTAACTTCGCATACGAGTTTCAGGCACAAAGAAGAATGCCATGACAGCAAAGATGACCATGAAAGCACCATAGACAAATCCAATCTTTGCCTTGAGATTGCCATATCCGGGGTTGAACATGTAGGGGGCGACGAATGACCACATGGTGTTGACGGCTGAAGAGATGGAGATGGAGATGGCAAGGGTCTTGGTTCGCAGAACAGACGTGGGGATCTCTCCTGCAAGGGTATACACCGTTGACCCAACACCCACGTTGTAAAAGAAGTTGTACATGGTGTAAAAGCCAACAGACGCCGTAACAGCAGCGGTAGTATTGACTGAACCAGAGATTCCCATACAGATGAGCAGCAGAGAGAGGCCAATGCATCCAGCCAGGTACATGGGTCGGCGTCCATAAAAGTCGCCAACAAGGAAAGCAATGGTCGCACCAGACATGGAGAGAATTTGAGCGCCAATCTGAATCTCAAAGGACTTCTTGTCGCTGATTCCAAGGTACTGGTACATAAGGGCGCCGTAATTGGAGACAAACCCAAGGCCAGACATAGGCTCAGAAAGGAACACCATGATGGCGATAAGAGATCGTCGGAGGTTGGTGCCCTTGAAGCAATCGAGGTATGAACCAAGATTCTTCGAGTCAGCTTCTTCAAGAGTCAACTTGATACGTTCAAGATGACCAGAGGCGTCTTCAGGGTCTGAGTACATGCGCTCAAGAGCCATGCGGGCCTTCTCCATCTTCCCCTTGCGCACTAGAAAGACAGGACTCTCGGGCATAAAGAGTTGACCAATCAAAGCAACACCAGCGAAGCCCCATTGAGCAACGATGAGAGACTGCCAGGACCAATTGGATTCCCATTGCGAGCTGAAGTTGGAGAGGATCGCCGAGATGAAGGGGCCGATGCATTGAGCAAGGTTGCAGAATCCAATTGTGGTAGATCGAATGGCCAGTGGTGAGACATCAGCTACATATGCTGTGCAAAGGTTCTGGAATGCGCCAATAGCAACAAAATTGACCATCTTGCCAGCGAAGAACATTTCGATAGACGTAGATGCGAATTCAACACCGACTGATCCAATGTTGATGGCAGCTGCGATCAGGATAACCGGTTTGAAGCCGATCAGATCAGCAAAGTATGATGAGGCCCAGGCTCCAAAGATCGCAGCACCATTGGAGCCACCACTGAGCGCAGATTGCCAGCTCGTTTCGATGAAGTATGAACCGTCGTCGAGTTGTTTGCCAAATCGCTCTTTGAACACAGGAATGCTGATCACGGAACCAGAAGACTGGTTCTCGAAACCACGGACGATGAGAGTCCAGAGCATGACTCCGATCCAGAGGAGAAGCCATGGATCTCTCCTGAGGGTCTGGAGGTAGGTTCGGTTGTGTTCTTGGTGTTGGATGGCATGGCCGCGCGTGTGGTCTGGCGAGACGTGGATGGTTTTGGAGTCTGATCGCTCGACGTGAGCGGTTGATTCAGGCTTCTCCATTGGGAGGGAGGATGTTGACGAGAGATAGCACAAATGGTATGGGTATCAAGAGATAGACAATAGATCTTGTGGAGAGTGATGGAGAAACGATGCCAGTGACAGCAGATGATCCATCTTATATAAAAAAGAAAGCGTTGCTATTGGCATCGCGGTACAAAGTTCCCCGGATGGAAATGCTTCTCCAACCTGCTGGGTTCACAAGTGCGGGGCCCCAGATGGGGAGAAAAATTAAGGTGGGCTGAGACAGGCATCTAGACCGGCAGGGGCAACATAGAACTGATCCAATGATGAACTTTCAAAGCCGGCGCTAACAATAGTCAGGCCGGCTTTGACCCATTCTCATTGGCAATTTGGAAATGGTGGGTAGACCAAGCAAGAATTTGACTCGTGATCCAGGTCATTATTCGGTTACTGATCCGCCGAAAAGAATGCATGAACATCGGAAGGGATCATCGGATCGTGCGACGAACCTGACTGCCCATAGATTATTGGTGATATAACTGCTTGCAAGGTCGATTAGAGCAATGAGGTGTTCAGCGAATTCGGAATTCGAGGGGTTTCTCGCGAGTTAATATGCCGAACCAGACACTATTCAAACCTCAGACCATTGAAGGACACGGCGTTGCCGAGATGGAGCCGTGCATCAGGCATGAACCGTCCGTTGAGGAAACATACTAACATTCTTGGTCTCACATTGTGCACGATAAATCTTCGAGTTGAAGTTGACGTAGCATTGAGATTGTTCTAACTAGATCTCTATGCGCTTGCCTTCATAATTGAAGCTCAGGCCTCGGCCTCTTCTGCTATCTGGAACTCCTCAACAATCTTGGCTAAGATGAACTTGATCTCCTTCACAGGCCATTCCCCTTGCTTGTTATAATCTGCCGTGAATGACCACTTTCCTGATCCAACAACTTCAGTCTTCTGAGTGCCATTCTCACCAGGCAGAACAACTTCCATGGACGTGCTTGGTGGCACTTCAACATCTACACGAACGACCTGCTTTCCTGTCTTGTCACTTTCAAGCTTCCATGAACTCGACACCCTGCCGTAAGGCGTCAAATGCGACGCAGACGCCCAAGTGAAATCGCCTCCAACAACAGGTTGAACCCTAGATCTCTTCCATCCAGCTTCAACCCGCTGCAATCCAGCAAGTCGTTCAACCATAAACTTGGCGATCGCCCCATAAGCGTAATGGTTGAAGCTGGTCATCTCGCCAGGGTTGATTGATCCGTCAGGTAGCATACTGTCCCAACGTTCCCAAGTTGTAGTAGCTCCCATCGAGATAGCATAGAGCCACGAGGGGCATTTCTCATTGAGAAGCATGGAATAGGCGACGTTGCTGTGGCCAGTCAAGGTGAGAGCTTCGCAGACAAAAGGTGTACCAGCAAAGCCGGTGCCGATGCGAAAAGCATTTCTTCGAACGATTTCTGCAAGCCGCGACCCAGCTCGTGATAATTGGTCCTTGTTGAGGAGCTTGAAGCAGATTGCTAACGAGTAAGCGGTTTGCGTGTCTGATACAAGTCGCCCGCTTGGGGAGACGTATTCTTCGGTGAACTCTGCTCGTGCATTGTCGGCCCATGATTTGTAGAGCAAATGATCTTCGGCCTTGCCAAGAACGCTGCAGACGCGTGCCATGATGTCGAGGGAGTTGATCAGAAATGCGTTGGCTACCAGTGGAGGATCTGTCGTAGCTTTGGCAGCATCGTCTGGGGGAGCGCTTGGGTCAAGCCAGTCCTGAAAAAATTAGTAAAAGCGGTTTTAGAGATGCGGGAAGACTTACGGAGAGTTGATCGGCATTAAAATCCCATAGATGGGTGCATCGGTTCTTGTTCTTGGGGATGACTTTGAACCACGTTTCCATTGACTCAAACTGGTCAGCCAAGATAGCAGGGTCCGCCGTTTCTTCGTACAGTGCCCAAGGAGCCAAGACAACAACATCATGCCAAATAGCGCAAGGCCAAACGGGGCCCCAAATCCTGCATTTGTCAAGAATGTTTGGTGAGACCATTGGAGGTACTCCTCCCTGTCGCTGCTGGTCAAACCATACACCTTTGAGCCAGTCTCGAAGAATCGGGTAACATCCATAGACGTAAGTAGCTGTTGGCGCAAACAAGGCCAAATCACCAGTCCAGCCAAGTCGCTCATCGCGCTGTGGGCAGTCTGTTGGAATTGAAAGGAAGTTGTCTCGCATGCTCCAGCGGACATTGCTGAATAATTGGTTCAGCTCATCATTGGAGCATGCAAAGGTTCCTTGTTCTTCCATATCAGTATGACAGACGACGGCCTCTAGCGCAGCGACAACATCCTGGTCTTGGGAAGGCCAATTGTCGATCTGGACATAACGAAAGCCATGATATGTAAATCGAGGCTCGTACACTTCCGGTTCAGTATCTCCTCTGAGTGTGTAGATATCCGTGGCGTCACAAACGCGGAGAGGCCTCACACCCAGTTCTCCATTTTCGAGGACCTCGGCGTGCTTCAATGTGACTTCATGACCACGCTGTCCTTTAACTGCTTTGATCCGAACATACCCCACCAGGTTCTGCCCGAAATCGAGGATTGTCTTCCCAGATGGTGTTGTGATCTTGGAAATTGGCTTCAATGTCTCAATTCGTCGGACAGGCTCACGATAACCGGCTGTCAAGTTGATCTTCTCAGATATAAATGGCAATGCAACGGCACGCTCCCAATGTCCAGTGACGTGCTCGTGAGAAGACCAGCCAGGTAACTCAACCGTAGCATCGTACTTTTCGCCGTTGTAGATTTCCGCCAGGCGAATGGGGCCTTGAGCTACCATCCAGTCATTGTCTGTTGTAATGATTTGCGAAGACCCGTCGGAATACTGCAACTCGAGCTGTGCAAGGAGGCTTGTGCGCGTGCCATACCTATTTCGTATGCCGCCATCGAAACTCAATCTGCCAGTGAACCAGCCTTCGGCAAGACGGACACCCAGACAATTGTCTCGGCTGCCAAGAAGATCGGTAACGTCATACGTCTGATATGTCAATTCGTTGTCGTAACAGCTCCAACCGGGCGCCAGGAAATAATCGCCAACGCGACGGCCATTGATCTCTGCCTCATAAATACCTTGCGCGGTTATGTAGAGGCGAGCTGATGCGATGCCAGAATTCAACGTAAATGCCTTGCGGAAGAGATCTTCTGGTTTTGGCTTATCATTGTCCTTTTCTGACCAAGGAGCCGAAATGAAATTGCCTTTCCAGTCACTCCGGTTGAGCAGGCCTGTCTCCAGCCAAGCCTGTTCGCTCCAATCGGAAAAGGATGTCTCTCCTTTCCCACGGACTCGGATGCAAACAGTGTATCTCTGACGAGAAACGAGCGACTCCTCAGCTGGCCAAGGCACTAAATGGGACTCTGAAGATTCCACACGAGAAGTGCACACGAGGTGGTTTTCCTGTCCGATGACCTTCTCCAAGCGTAGCTCATAAGCTTGCTGCTCAAAGCCTGGAGGGGCGTTGCTGAGACGCCAGGAAATGCGTGGTTTGTGCTCATGAACACCCAAAGTGTTGGGGCTGCGATAATGCTCAAAACGAACATGGACGACTTGCAAAGACATATTGACAGACGTTTGGGTTCTGAAGAGACGCAATCCTTCAAATGTGCTGAGGGCTGCGGAGGCCACTTGACTACTACTTTTTATACAGCGCAGGATGCACTAAAGCCAGAAGCCCCAGACCCCCCGAGTGATGAGTCGAGGTAGTGGGGTTTAGGCACTTTCTCCAATTTTTACTTCGCCGATCCTTGACAATGGGAATCGGGATGAGCTAGCCCGAGTCTGGAGGGGGTGGATTTATCACGTAGCACGTAAGCTAGGGCCAATAAATGTACTACAGGTCTTACGCATGTTTCTATCTATTGACTAGCAATCGTTGACTTCCAGGTGCCGACAGATGCGAGCGAGATGCCGCACAACATCGATGCAAGTGTCTGGCCCTGGGAAAAGTGAAACTGGGAGGCAACCCACCTGGCCACTGTACCTCCGACAATTCCCATCCAAACTACAAAAAAGCCTGTCTCGAACCACTTCTTTCGCGTGCTGTCCTTCTTGGAAATCTCCGTGCTCGCTCTCATTGCCGTGCCCCACGTATCAGCCGTTAGTGTCACCAAACTCCAGATGTGTATTGCTGGTAGAGGCACATTATAGAAGAACATGCCCGGCACAACATACCAAGACAAAGCAAGTCTCAATCTATCTGGATTGCGCAAAATGTTATAAATCGCAGTAATACCAATTCGCAGAAACAGATCCGGGTAGCTGAAATAAAGCAGCTTGTGAGACGTGAAGAAGTACGAGAGCACGGCCACTGCAACGACCAGAGGTCCAAACTCACGTCTGGCGGCGGCAAAGAATGCCATAGGATGAGACATGGCATAGACACGTGGGATGAGGAGGGATTCGATGTGCGTGGCTCGGGCCCAGCGGACTTGTTGTCGCAACCAGCGTGTGACAGTAGTGGGCGTCTCTGTAGCCGTAAGGACGTCGGAGGCAAAGACAACGCCCCAGCCACGGACGAGAAGGTTGGTGGTAAGGTGGCGATCCTCGTTAACGATCTACCAGCCAGGTTAGCTTTGTCTCTAGACTTCATCGACAGGAATGAGTATTTGTTCACATACCATTCGCTTGCCAAAGACCTTTTGCATATACCAGGGCATAAGGATGGCCGACAGAGCTGATAGTCGAAAAGCGGTGCAAGGCCCGCTCTGACAGTCGCTCGTTGCGGTACAAGCAGGCGTGGATCGGGTCAGATAAAGCTCGGCCCAGTAAACCGTGGCAGCTAAGCGTGTTACTACCGTGTCATCGCCGTTGTGTACAGTCAATCCTGAGCTGGCGCCGCCAACAGTAGGATCCCCGGCTATGGTGCTGATGGTTCTCTCAAGAGTGTCCCCCAACACCAACGTATCAGAGTCTGACGACCACATGAACTCAATGCCGAGTATGTCCGCAATAACAAGCGAAAAGATGAAAGTGGTAAACATTATTCCCTTCTTGTGCATATGTTGTTGAACGAGACATAGATGTCTAACACCATCTGGGCCGCCGACCAAGCAGCCTTGTTGCTCAAGTATAACTCGTGCTAGCTTCATGCAATGCCGGATCACCACGTTGTTGCTTTCCTCTTCGTCGATCTCAAGCCCTTGATCGTGTTGCATAGCTAGATGTTTAGTATAAAGCCGCTGTGCTACGTTGCCTAAGGGCTCCTGTATGTGAATAATCCGAGACTGAGAAGGATAGACCTGCCTTTTTGTTAGTAAGGCCGATCTAGAGACGAATGAACTCGATGTAACACAACCTTCTTAAACACGTCGATCATGTCTTGATCTTCTGCATCGTTACCATCAATGCCGACCAACATAAAAGCTTGACCTCGAGCTGCCTTGTAGCTCTCAAGAGCTCGCGTAAATAACCTGGGATCTTCGCGGTATCCAACCACAGTCGATAAGCAAGCCAGCTTCGGAGTAGTGTTCTGCGTTTCGAAGCTGGCTTTCTCTCTCTTTGGACTGTTCTCCCTTTGGAAAGTTGAAAAGAAGGATATACGACGTCCTTCGTTGGCAAATCGATTGCATTCGGTTAGGATAATGCCAAGGAGTATGTCTATTGTCATTGGGTACAGGGTTTGTATGGTAGCCAAATAGAACGCTGGGATAATAAGAAGACACCCAGTCAAATTGAAAAGTTGTCTAAGTCTCGACAGATCTGGTCCTCTGGGGACACTTGTGAATGCCTTCTTAGCTCTGCTGTTCATAGTATTGTAAGTACCCATTGTGCCTAAGAGTTGTGTAGACCGTTGGGGCACCTGAAGTTGTCAACGAGCAGGAAGAATTTGCATAAAGAAGGATAGAGAATGAGTGTCTGGGGTAAGCTATGGCCGAGAATGATATCAGGTTTGCGACAGGTGCAACTGAGATGCTCTTATAGATACAAAACGCTACGGGGATAGACTCCACTATTTCTCATCGTATTACATAGTAAATATGACAATGAGTAAATGAAAAGTCCCTTGTCCCATTTTATAGGAACTCTAAATATTGGACGGCACTATATGAATGTTTCGTGATTGGTTGCTGTTGAAGCTGTTGTTGTTGTATATTTTT
>JABEER010001397.1:0-45394 GCA_014824405.1 Fusarium sp. NRRL 66896
GGTCTGAATTATGTTACTAACCGAGGGAAAGTCGGTACCTTCATTTGGCGGGTTTTGCAGCCAAATTGAGGTACCCCAATTTTCCCTGTCAGCAGACCCTTTTCCCAGTCAATGAACCCCCCGTGCTTGGGCACGGAGCTTGCGGAGTGATACCACAAGCTAAGGGGGGCCGGTCTCTAGGCCCTACCCAAGTATATGAATGGTGCCATTCTCAGTGAGTGCTGCGTCGCATTGTTGTTTTGCTGAAACCCTCAAAGAGGGAACCTGGGGTAGTGTCGCATTCGCTTCCGGTTACACCCGTGAAACACGATATATAAAGTATATTGAATATTCGGCCGTCGCCTCCGGACGATGTCGTCAACTTTAGCAGGGGAATCCTTGCCGGGGACACGAAGCCTCTTCCCCTACGTCAACTTGCCCTGACATTCAAATGTCGAGTCAGAATTGGATGAGAATTGCGTAGTATCAAACAACTCGACTTGAGAAGGTTTATTACACTGTCGTAAGCAGTTCAGAGCGATACTGATGTTTGAGCCACGGAGTGTTAGCTGCCGAACCGTCATAAAGCGCCCTGATCTACATGCCGATAGAGTTCCCCTGCCGCGGCATACCCTTAATAATTGCCAAGGCTTGTTCTTGTGCCGAAGGGGGAGGCTACTGGATGACATCCCCGGGTGCACGGATCCAAGACTCACAGTTCGTCATTTGGCATGGACGAAAGAGCTTCAGTAAGGAATGGCAGATGATTGGCTAGACTTTCGCTGCTAAAGAAGTTCTGGATGGTGGCTTGGTTCTAGACTGCTCGTTTATTCTCTTATCATTCTACAGAATGGTGTGCAGCACTGGCTTATAGGGGAGAGCGCCAAAACAACAGGGCAAGCCAAGACTCAAGACTCCAAAGGTTCAGCCATGAGTACTAGATCCTTCGAATCAGCAACATGGCCACAATAGTATTTGTTTTATTCCTAGATATCTTATCTATTCTGAACGTTCTTCTAAGTAATACAAAAATAATTTCTTTTACACAAATAATAATAAAGTAATGATTACTTTTAGATGCACAATACCTCGCTCTGCCTCAATGAGAACTTGAGGATGCTACCAGACTAATGCTTCGACGGGCTTCCTCCTCCAGGCCCCTGGGGTACTGTCGCCGCATCGATGGCCGAAATTTCCAGGCAGTCGTTGTAGTGAAAGCGGAAGACGAGTGGATCTGCAACAGGGCTAGATGGTATGCATCAAGGATTATTCTCGGGTCTATCGCGGCATGAATTTCAGTCTTGTCATAGACTGGACCGTCATCCATTACCTGATACTCTTCAACTGCTATACTTGTAGGTTGGCTACCATCATGGCATGAGTTTAAAAAGTCCAGATAATGTAGAATACCCTTGGTTCCAGGTATATGCCCCTCTTGATGTTGAATATCTGCTTCTGAGGGGATTTTGTCTTCGGTGATTTCGTGTAGGGCCTAAAATTCAGATTAGATGGACTCTTCGTGATTATTGGTAAGATTGATAGGCCTACATCAACACACTTCACGTCCAGCCATGGGATATCAGGGAGCTCCGAGAGCCACCTGTGTACGCGTTGATTGAGGCTCCCACAATTGTTCACAAAGGTACCAGTGATATCTTCTGGCAAGAATGATTGGATATGTTGATGGGACTTTGAAATGATGGAAGAAGGAGAACAGATATAAAACTGTGACATTTCATCGCTGTCAAACGATTCATTGGAGTTTGGGTGATATGAAGAGGCTGATGAAGTTTCCCATGAGAATCTTGGTCTTTCTAGGGTCTCCGAATCCTCCCGGATAGCTTCTTGTACAGTGAATGGTTGCAGGTCGAACCGGATGTCGTCGAGGGCGTCAAAAGTTCCTTTTATAGTCTGATCCGTAGGAAAAGAGGCTGATTGGTAAGACATTCGGCCAAATGTCCGAGGAGTCTGAGGAAATGAGTCAAGAAAGGCCTGACTTGACATTGTTGAAAGCATTGGAGCGCTCGACTGATCGATGATGAACTGAACTTATTGTATTCTATAGCTCTTATCCTTGGTTTCTTATGGATAATAAATAACAACCTCTGGTTTTTCCGTGACATAGTGATGCCCAACTACACGACCTGATTAGACGTATTTGCGATGGTCATAGCATCAATCCTACAGTATTTCGTTCCAGGCTAGCAATTCTGAAACATGTCGGAGATTGTTGACATTAAACTCAACTTCTGTTGACAACTTCCTCATATGTCATCTTGCAGCACGAGCTGTTCTGTTCTTGGAAATCGTCGCGAGATGGTAGCACAACGGTTCGCTCGCTGCCAGATAAGCGACAAAGAATCAGCTGATTATTCGTACTAACTAACCCGCGAAGAACACGAAAAGTTCTAGACGATATAAAGCCACAAAGTTAATCACTTCTTTGTTACCTGAAGTATAACTACCTCACCGGATTTGAGACGTTTTTGCGTCATTAAATGGAGGGTCTAATTGGATATCAAAGTTGAGGTAGTATTCCGCTATGCCGCGATGAGAAGGTCGCGTGCCAAGCAATGGTCATAACTGTGCCGTGCGTTCAAACTCTATTTAGCCCAGCGTATTATAAAAGGCTAAACGTCCCGGGATCTACCCAGTTGCTTTAACCTTTGAAGCTCGTGCCATCGTTCTAGTAACTTCTTGATACAGTGAAGGGCTTCCTTGGCGCATGAAGGCTTTGCCCGCACGATGAGCAAGTTATCGACACAAAGACGGGAACCGGAAGTCATATCATAACCAACCCATGAGCTCTATCTAACACACTTACACCATTGGCTTCTTAATTACCTCTTCTGGCCACTGCCTAGTTGTAGGTCACTTCAGCAGAAATGAGACTACATGAGACGAAGTGTTGGTCTCGTTGTTCAGTAACGATAAAGTTAGTACAGCTTGGCTTTCTGGGGAAGCCTTACCTCGACTCACCGGAACTTCCGGCCCGTTCCGTAAATCACGACACTTTCGGTGTCCTTTTAGGAATAATAACCGTTGGATTACCCTGTACTAATCGGCACATTCCGGATGATCAGGCACTGGCGCGTTTGCGTTTGATTACAATGAGCAAGTAAATGCACGCACATATTAACAGCTCAAAGAATAATTAAGGAGAGTTGTCATCCCGACAAGTGATCAACATGGTCTGAAAGTATTTACTTGTCAGGTTGTCATGAACTGACAATTGATCAATGCTGCAGTGCTTTGAGCAGCCTGTCTCGGCTTCATTACTGCGGGGATTTACTATCCTGATTATCCCCCATTAGCGGCAATTATGGGCTACAGTTATTGACAAGGAGCTTTGTTATAACCTTGGTAATAAACGAGAGCTGCATGTTGGCGGAACTCGATGCAGGTGATCGGCAGCATTGGCCGAAGATGAGATCTATGTAGAATACCCACAGCGGCAGGGTTACTCAGGGGAATCGATCCGAGCGCTAATGAAGTGGAGGAAGTGACAATGATTCAGGGCATGGAGTATTATACGTCTTCCTGTATGTTATACCATGATATCTATTCAGAAAGCTAAGCAACCCTGAAACTTGAAGAGTCTCTGCAGGCATTAGCTCTTTTGATATACGATTTCCGTTCTGTTCCTGAATTCCAACATCGATACAGTGTACATTCGGTTAGAAACACCCGATGACCTAGCCCAAGCTTCAACTTGTTTATCCCTCATCTCACTTGCCTCCTCAATGACCTCACGCGTTTCAGTCGAGACAACTTGGGCGACTACCTGCCAAGCATTACCCAGATCAGACGCCCTTGTCTTGAGGAGAAACAGTACCATCGTGCTACACAAAAGAAGCAAATGGACGAAGATCAGGCTCAGAACTATGGCCAGCCCCGTCCACTGTACTGGGATGAGCATCTCAACTGAATTTATGGTGGTGACTGGTTCCTGAAGATCAAACTCCGCCATGCTGTCGTAGAAGATCATGCAGTGAAACCGAAAGGCCAGGGCCTGTACGACAAGCGCTGGATCGCCCGTCTCTCGCAATATGTCTTGTATCAGAGAGACATGCACAGCATGTGCGGCCCACCAGCCGATCCAGTCTTCCTCATAGAGATCCTTGTAGTCTGTCATTGCCCAGCCTCCTTGGGGTGAGTACCCCGACAGCGCTTGTGTAAGAGCAAAGTTATATGGCTTCGCCATTGATTTGGAGTACGTCGTATCATGCACTCCGACCTCAAGCTGCATTATATGCCGATCCCAGTAGTCTTTGTGGGAAATTCCGCTGCCATTTGACTGTAGGCTCAGATGGAATAGTCATCCCAGTCATAGTAATTTCGTAAAGCTCTGGTGCATTGTCCGTGACAAAACACAATGTCGCGCTGAATACTTCGGTACCATTCTTCAACGAAGCCATTGTCCAACGACCGTCCTTCTTTGTCTTCAAGCCTTTTAGTTGATTAATCTTATCCATTTCTTCGCTCTCGTCAGTCTCACCACCTAGGTCTAGGTGCCCAAATCCATGCAGCAGAATTGGGCTGGACTTGAGAAGCAACAGAGGAATGAAACTGAAGTTCCGGCCTGAAAAGGGATCTTGAAGTCCCAGAGCCCCAGGGCGATCAGCGTGGTAATTATTGGCAAGCGAGAGTGGCAAGGTATCTGCGTCGCTTTCATTCCATCTGGTTGGTAGTAGGGCTTGGAAAGCGAATTTGTCCTCTGACCAATCTTTGAGAAAATCAGGCCCATTTTTCGTTGATTCAATCCGAAGCTCTATTTGAAGACCTGATTTGCTTGCTGTAAGACCGAAGTTAATCCTTTCAAGACTGGGGCTGAAGCAGACTGTTCTGAAGTTACCCACTAGCCCGGGGCTCCTCTTTCATGTATGGTAGAAAAGCGCGGTATGTATTCCCCGTGTCGGCATCTTCAGCAGTAGAGGTTTCTTTCCCATGCTTCATCTCTCCAAATCGCCAGTTCGCAGAAGGACTGGATCTGTAGTGCAAAACACCGTTCGCGGACAGGGTAGAGTTCGGTCCAATTCCAATCGGAAGAAGCTTTGTTTGCATAGGTCCAGCGATATTGACATTCTTCAAGTCTGTAAGCAATATAGTGGACGTAAAGGCCGAAGCCATGAGAATAATCGTTCCCAAAATGATGATCAGAGTATGTAGCACACCGTATAAGCTGACACTGGCAACTCGTAATGAAGCAGGAAAGATTGTGTAAGGACTTGAACCGCATGCTTGTTGGATTGAAACGGCAGCGATGTCGCGAAACCTAGTGCCAGTCGTCTCGAGCATAAGAGCAGCAACAGCTGCAGCGACAAGACTAATATGAAGTCCTATCGATACGCGTATGGCAGCAGAGCAGATGGTAATAACTTTCGTAGCCATGTCACGAAGGACTATAGTTGTCTAAAACTTTGCTGGCTCACCGCGATTCCTGGCTGTTTGAGCGCATTCCCAAAGAAACACCAGAATCGCGCATGAAGCTAAGATGACGATAGCACCAGTCACAAGCGTGAAAAGGCCTAGCAGGCCTATTTTGCGCCACCAGCGATGTTTTGGGTAGTTCTTGCATGGTATTGGATCTGGCGGTTGGGATTCGGCAGAGACATTTTGTCCAAGAGGAGCCTTGGATACTGTTGGTTCGGATTCTGTATCGAAATGAGTCGGTGATACGGAGCCGGCCTCGCGGTATGATTCGTAGCGATCAGGGGCCGTTATATCCGAAGAGAGGATAGCTTTGTACTGCGCCATGATGACTCTGCGTGTAGCACAGAATAATACCACAAGGCAAATGACATGGGACGTTTGACGTGTTGTATCCCTCATTCCGGATGCATCTCCACAACACTATTGTAGACGCGATAGTAGCCATGTAACATTAGCTAGAGACCTCCGATTAGACTGTCACTTTCCATTGGCAAGCGAGCAGCCATTTATCACACTCTTAAAGCCCCTTCTCAATATTTCCGGCCACAAATGGCTGGTTCTTGGCAATCAGGCTGTAAAGGATTCTGCAGAGCTGCATGAACGGGCCAATGCTAAACTGTGCTTTCCGCCTTGTGATTTATCAGCCCACCAACTTTCTTTCAGCTCATGCAAGAGAATGTCGCTTAGAGTTTTATCAGTCCTCATTCAGCGTAACGGACGGTGGATGCGACTTTGCATAACATGCTTTTCATGGCACCTTGACTAGATTTCCTACTGGGGGTGAGTCCAAAAACGAAGCATGGTCAGATTAGATATGTTTTACCCACATGGGTGTTTTGGTGTCTGGGAGTGAACTGTCTCCTCATGTCGGATACCGTTGATCAACGGGTCAGAACGCAATGGGAGGCAGCATATCAAGAGCAAACGAATATGTCTGCTCCTACTTATAAAAGATAATTTAGAGAATATCAAGCATTGTCGTAATTTGAATGGTTTTGCGGAAGTCTCGGGGCAAGACCGTCTCATCCACGTATCTTATTGACCTGACAGAATCTCCTTCTCAATAGCCTCTCCCAACGTCTGCGTACTTCCCTTACCCCCAATATCCGCCGTCTTGACTTCCAGTCCCGGCCTCGCCAACACATTCTCAATAGCCGTCATCATGCTTGTAGCGGCATCAGCGTACCCAAAGTGCGATAACATCATCTGCCCCGCCCAGATCATTCCAATAGGATTCGCAATTCCCTTGCCGTAGATATCCGGTGCACTTCCATGAACAGGCTCAAACAAGCTAGGGAAATCACCATTTGGGTTGATGTTTCCTGATGGTGCAATGCCAATCGTGCCTGTGCATGCAGGTCCCAGATCAGACAGGATATCGCCGAAGAGGTTTGACCCAACAACAACATCAAAGATTTGAGGACGCTGAACAAAGTGTGCCGTCAAGATATCGATGTGATACTTCTCAACTGCAACATCAGAGTAATTCTTACTCATCTCAGCCACTCGACTGTCCCACCAAGGCATAGTAATGCTAATACCATTGCTCTTTGTCGCACTCGTCAACTTCTTCCTAGGTCGACTCTGCGCAAGATCAAAGGCATAGCGAAGAACACGGTCCACTCCAACACGCGTCATGACTGTATCTTGGATCACAGTCTCTCGCTCTGTTCCTTCAAACATGATTCCTCCGACGCTGGAGTACTCTCCTTCCGTGTTCTCACGCACGATCCAAAAGTCGATGTCGCCGGGTTTGCGACCTGCGAGGGGAGAGGGAATACCAGGCATGAGTCGACAAGGTCGTAGATTAATGTACTGGTCGAATTCACGGCGGAATTTGAGAAGACTGCCCCAGAGACTGACGTTGTCGGGGACTTGGTCGGGCATGCCAACTGCGCCAAAGTAGATGGCGTCAAAGTTCTGGAGAGTATCTTTCCAGTCATCAGGCATCATTTTGCCGTGCTTTTCATAGTAATCGCAACTGGCGAAATCGAACTCTTCAAATTCGAGGGAGAGGCTGAACTTCTTGGCCGCGGCTTTGAGACACCGGACGCCGTAGGGCATGACTTCTTTGCCGATGCCGTCGCCGGGGATAACGGCGATCTTGAGTGTTTTGGACATTCTGAAAGGCTTATAAAGTCAGATGCTGGATATCAAAGCTGACGGCTCGTCTTTGGGAGAGGATATTCTCTGACTTATTTCCTGAGAATTTGCAGTTCGTAAAGTGTTCAACTTATAGTTATATAGGTGCATAGACGATACCGGCACACGGAAAAGCGGAGGATGAATCCCCACTTCTCTCCCGGCCCGGTCTTGCCGGGCCAAGCGGATAAAGAAATGTCCGCAGTCTCTTATCGGCGTAACGACCCCGATAAGGTCGGACTGATTGCCATTTGGCCGACTGCACGGATTCATGACTGTGCGACTGAATCTCAAAAACAACAGAGTAAATACCTCTAAGAACCGAATTACTATGCCATCGCTTCGTCAATCACTAATTCTGGCCTCTTGTTCGGCGTGTTTGACCGTTATCATGTGGCAGATGGTTAGTCCGCTAGTGGTAAACGGCCGAGGTTTGGCAGTGAGCCCGTGAAATTATGACGGCATAGTCACTCTCCGCACTTAATCATCACCAAAATACATTATTTAAGCAACTTGTCGACTAAAGGGCGTTCATGCCATATAAACCTGGTGGACAGCCCATACAATTCGAGTTCCTCCAGCTTTCCTTGCGATACTATCAATATTAGCTTCTCAAAATGTTTGACAACTTTGAACCCTTCGCAATCAAGTCAAACGACATCACCATTAATGGCTTGAAGAGCGGCGAGCCCTCATCTAAGCCAGCTCTTCTTCTCATTCATGGCTTTCCTCAAACACTCCACATTTGGCATCGTGTTGCGCCTCGGGTTCTTGACAAGTACACCGTCGTACTCATCGATATCCGAGGTTATGGAAAGTCCTCCAAGCCAGAAGATGTAGCTTCCTATGCAAAGAGCGCCATGGCCAGAGATTGTATTGATGTTATGGATTCTCTAGGCCATACTGGATCTTTCTTTGTCTGTGCGCATGATCGCGGTGCGAGGGTCGCGCATAAACTTGCTGTCGATTATCCTGATCGCATTCGCAAGTTCATACTGCTCGATATCTGTCCTACACTGGCGATGTACACAAAAACAGATTTCGACTTTGCCAAAGCATACTTCCACTGGTTCTTCCTTATTCAGAAAGAGCCTCTTCCTGAGACACTTATCACCGCGAAGCCTAGAGAGTTAGCAGAGATGTTCATGGGCGGTCGTCAAGGCGATGGATTATCCATCTTTGAGCCGGAGTGCTTTGAGATCTATGCCAAGAGTTTGGAAGATCCTGCAACGGTTCATGCCATGTGCAATGATTATCGCGCGAGCGCGACAGTCGATCTGGAAGAAGCGCGTGAGGATCTGAAGCATGGCCGAAAAATTCAGAGCCCTTTGCTTGTCCTATGGGGAAAACATGGAGTCATCGAGAGGTGTTTTGATGCTGTCAAGGAGTGGAAGGATGTTGCTGATCCTGGTGTACCGGTCGAAGGTCGAAGTGTTGAGTCGGGACACTATGTCCCTGAGCAGGCGCCTGATGTCGTTGTCTCCGCGATTCTGGAGTTCCTTAGTTGAGCGCTGGAGAGAATAAAACCAATAGGTTTAACGATAAGACATTTCCAAGAAATTAAGTACTTATCTCCCATTCACGCCGCGTGTCGCGATCGAATTTGTAGAGATAGCAACCGTCTTCAAAAAAAGAGCATTCCCGAAACGCGCCTTTTTTCCCCGTGGTTCAGGAGTAATATTATTTCTCTGACACCTAATAAGATGAGCGAAAATTGATATGCCAAAGAAGCATAAATCAAGCGAGTTTAGCTGGAGGTGACACAAGGCTAGCATTGATGATCAGACGGAGGAGCAACGCGAAATTAAGTAGCCAATATCTGAAGCCGTAGAGCCCCCGTGTTTCGGCAATCCATCTTTTGGGAAACGATGGCGTCGGGTTGGCCGATCAGCCAATTTGTCGTCACCAACAACGCTCAAAAACGTTATTTCCCCTCTTAGACAAGGGAGAATAATGTTAGGGGTAACAGTTGTTAACGCAAATTTTGCATTCCAGTGACTTTCGCACGAAATTCATGGTATGGAGCAGTTTCACGATGGCAGGCACCGCTTGGGACGCGGGCTTCGGGAAATAGAGCGGGAATAGAGAACGTGCATCTTTTCCATGTTCGGGAAGGCTTCAAGTTCCCTGCATACATAAACTCAAGGTTTGGTTTGAGTTGCCCGTTGCTGCCGAGTCACGGGCTAGACATCGATGAAGAGAAAAGGCGAGCCAATTAAAGGGCCTGTCCAGGTTCTGACATTAAAGAGACGTTACTCCGTACTCATTCTGGGATGGCTTCGTTGCTGTCTTGAGCAGTTTCTGTATAGGGTAGTTTTGCCTTCACATTCAACATTAACAACATGCACGTATGGATTGAAGGAGAGGATAATCTTTCAAGGTGATAAATTATAGTGATTGATTTCGAAATCGATCGAGAAGTCTTTCTTCTCTTGACATCATTCACGTCACTGTGCATGAAAGAAAAATGTTGATCATCGAAGGCAAACGGCACGTTGATTACTCTGTTTTCAGCTTTGACGCCAACATACATATCTCGATATGAGCTATCGATGAGTTCACGATGATCCGAGAGGCTTTCCCACCTTTGACTGGCTTATTCGATTGTCCACATCGAGAACCGAAAAGCAATTACAGGTATAATATCAACAGGCATCATTTTGATATCGCAACCCCGACAATCCTACGGCGATGGCGATATCCGCTAAACCTTCGAGAACAAGAATGGTCACTGATCCTGCAGCTCACCTATGCAGACAAGGGTTAGACGTATGCCAATCTCCTGCTAGAACGTCTTGTAATCGCCAACGAGGTGGATACGGTTGGCTGAGGATCCTCGCGAAACCACACACGGGCATGCCGCTAAACAGGATACATGCACCGGGGACGTCACGATTAGCGGACCGTTGGTGTGGTTTTCTGTACGGATACTGCTGCACCCAATCTAGGGCCCGCGTCGTGTCCCCGTGGTGCAAGGAACGGCCAAGACATGCGCGGGCAGGGCATACAGCTGAGGGATGGATAGTCGAGACGGAAGGCGTTTTCTGGGCGTCTAGGTAAAGCCGCCTGGGCGTTCAGGGCAGAACGGCCGAGATGACGGGTATTCCGGAAGATGCCTTCTTGGTATTCGGTATATAACAGCTTGGCACAGACTTGGCGAACGGTAAAAGCTGCCCTGATGGTGTCTAGAGCTGGACATGAGATAGTGGCGATGGACATCTCTCGCGACGACGTTCGGATCAGCTGGGAAAGTTGATATGCAAGAATCTAACGTTAGGTTTAAGCTTAGAGATAAGTCTGGGGCTGAACGATGCAAGTGCCAAAAAGGAATTATTCAAGAAACTAGTGATCTACAATTCTCTATACAGACACCGAATTGAAGACTCGGTTTACCAAAACGACATGGTCAGACAATCCTGAAGGTCTCATCCGTTCGCCGAGGGAGCGGGTATGATGCGTACGACAATCAAGGATGTCGCAACAACGAACAACTTCACGTGCATTAGACAAACGGGAATCGGAAATGTCAGGCCAAAAGAAACGAAAACGACACCAAAAGTGATAATAACCCTGGTCAAAAAAAAGTGGCGAGCAAAAGGACCCAGTAAACAGACGTAGCGCGTACTTAGTGTCCGGGGTGCAATCTATCCAGTGAGATCTCACCATTTCCCCATGTGGCCGTTTCAAATGGCTCTGCACGTTTCGCGTGGGGAGGATGGGATTCAACGGGGAGAAGGTCTGGATTTGGTAAGAGACTAGGACCATGATAAACTGCGTCTAACCAGGAAGAGAGACCGAACAGTGGAGTATTCGAAGCCCTCGGGCGAGGGGCCATATTTTTACAGTTCAACGCTGTGAGAAGTGAATTGACTTGCTGAGAGTACGGTTTGCCAAGCCTCTTAAGCCGAGACGATAGATTTGAGTAAAACGGAGACTGTCCGTGTTACAAAACAGCATTGTGATACAATTACAGCGGGTAAGAGGATTACGGAGGTTCTATTTTAATCTTGTTTTTGCTTGAATTGGGGGAGATTTGTTGTCTGAGAACCAGTACGCATATGCACGTGCACATTCCCATATTCAATGCAACAACAACAATAAGCATACATTTGTGCTTGGGAATAAACTTACTTTCAAGCGTTTTCCCAACTCTAAAAAATCTCTGCAGGGTTTTTTTTTTTTCGACCCACGATTTGAAAAGAGAGCACGCGACTCGCCCAGAAATCAGCTTCTAGCCAAGCAGTGTCACCGATCGCTTGGCCATCTCTTATCCTGCAGATTGTGGCGTAGCCCCCATGTGCTTTTTCGACGTGAAGAATGTGGCCAATAGAAACGAAGAATTGGGGTTGGAGATCTCGCACGTGTGGTGTTTGAGAGAGGTGATAGGGTTAATATGCTTAAATTCTTTAGTGCCCAGAATATATCCACTACACCCACTCCGACCGGATCCAAAAGCGGCAAACACTCACGATGGGTGTGGAGTGTGCAGCCACCCTGTAATCGGTAGCCAGATCGTCTCACCGAAGAGAAACACAACACGCAGTGCCAACAGCTTCGGGACCTCCCTCCTTCGGGTGGCGGGTGGGGGTGTACGCACGGAACTACTGTAAGCTTAGGGACCTTTGAGTTTTTAGCCTCTTTTGCAGAAGTACAGGGCAGGGGAGCTCAGAACCCATGGATAACTTTTTTTTTTAATGTTTCGGTGGTACTGCAGAAACCTTTAAAGTCTCCCCTCCAGGACCCCGAACTCTGGATCTTGTCTTTCCTTGCTCGAGCATCCTCTTCCATCCCCTCCCCCTCCGTCTTCCATTACGAAGCAAGCTTCATACAGCTTAGCTACCTTTCTTTATTCCCCTTTGCACAAACAAGCCAAACCGTCACAATGGTTCTCGAGGCTTACACTTACGTCTTTGCCATTGGCAGTTGCTTCGCTCTGCTTGAGGCCTACAACAACGGTGCCAGTACGTAACCCCTCTTCTCAATGCCGCATTTGGCAGATAATTAACGATTCAATCACAGACGATGTCGCCAACGCTTGGGCTACCAGTGTCTCATCGCGCTCCGTCACATACCGAGGAGCCATGGTGCTCTGCTGTATCTTCGAACTCCTCGGCGCCCTGACAGTCGGCGCCCGAACCGCCTCGACAATCAAGAACGGCATCATCCCTATGGAGGCGTTCCGCGACAACGCCGGTGTCCAGCTCCTCGCCTTCGCCTGTGCCTCTGCTGGCGCTTCTATCTGGGTTATGTGGTGCACCAAGCACAACGCCCACGTCTCCTCCACATACTCGCTTATCTCGTCGCTCGCTGGTGTTGGTATCGCTACTGTTGGTGCTAGCAAGGTCGAGTGGGGTTGGAACGGTGGTCAGGGTCTTGGTGCTATCTTTGCTGGTCTCGGTATGGCTCCTACTATTGCTGGCTGCTTTGCTGCCATCATCTTCTCTCTTGTCAAGTGGGTTGTCCACGTCCGAAAGAACCCTGTTCCTTGGGCTGTCTGGACCTCTCCCTTCTTCTTCCTCATTGCCGGTACCATCTGCACTCTCTCCATCGTCTACAAGGGATCTCCCCGTCTTGGACTCACTGAGAAGCCTGCCTGGTACATCGCCTCCGTCACTCTCGGTGTCGGATTTGGTCTCTTCGTCCTCTCTGCTATCTTCTTCGTCCCCTTCGTCCACGCCGTCGTCATCAAGAAGGACTACACTCTCCGCTGGTGGGATGCCATTCAGGGCCCTCTCCTGTTCAAGCGCCCCTCTCCTCCTGATGCCGAGAACGCTCGTGTCCCCAACTACGCTGTCCTTCAGCACGGTTCCGAGGAGGATGACGTCTCCGTCTCCCAAGAGTCTGAGGACCCCAGCCCCAAGAAGATCAGCGACGATGAGATCACCCCCGCCGCTGCCCCCAGCTCCGAGACCAACGAGAAGCGACACCTGAACCTTTCCGAGTCTACCCAAGAGGACTACCAGAAGATGCTCAAGAAGGCTGAGGACCGCCACCACGCCAACCTCCGCAAGACCAAGGGACCTCTCGGCTGGGCCATGCGCACTCTCCACGCCAACCCCATCGGTGCCGGTTCCATCCACGAGACTCACAACCTGGTTGCCGTCGTCAAGCGCATCCCCGCTCAGATCGTCGTCGCTCTTCTGTACGGTGCTCACTACGACATTCACACTGCTCAGATGGGTATTGAGGCTACTCCCGAGGGTCGCCGTATGGCCCGTGTCTACGAGCATGCTCCAAAGTACGCCAACGAGGTTGAGTACCTGTACTCTTTCGTCCAGATCATCACTGCCTGCACTGCTTCTTTCGCCCACGGTGCCAACGATGTCGGTAACGCTGTCGGTGTCTGGGCTGGTATGTACGCTGCTTGGCACTCTGGCAAGCCCGCCGAGAAGAAGGCCGAGGTTCCTCTCTGGCAGATTGGTATTGTCGCTGCCACCATTTGCATCGGTTTCATCACCTACGGTTACAACATCATGAAGGGTAAGTCTCAATCATATCGTCTCTTCTGAACAATTACTAACTCTCACTAGTTATGGGTAACAAGATCACCTACCACTCTCCCAGCCGTGGTTCCTCCATGGAGATGGGTGCTGCCATCACTGTCCTCGTCTTCTCTCAGTACAAGCTCCCCGTCTCTACCTCCATGTGTATCACCGGTGCCACTGTCGGTGTCGGTCTCTGCAACGGCAGCCTCAAGGCCGTCAACTGGAAGCGAGTCTTCCTCCTCGTCTTCTCCTGGATCATGACCATCCCCATCGCCGGTCTCATCGGTGGATGTCTCATGGGTCTCGCTCTCAACGCCCCTCACTTCTAAACAACCCATCACAACTTTTGATACCTTTAAGAGCTTGACGCTCTATCGTTCTTTTAATACGTGCAACAATCATTTGGGGATCGGGATGAAAATAGAGGAGCGGGATTGCATAGAATACCGTTGTCAAAGCTGTTTATAGTATTTTATACCATTAATTGACGGAGATTACTCTCTTTTACATTACTTATCTCGCTCTCTGACTCTGATCATTTCAACGACCTCTGTGATCTATCTCTTGAACTGTACTTAGACAGCATTCAGTTCTCTGCTGCGCCGAATGATCCAGAAGAAAGTGAAACTTGTCGCATTGCCATGTACTCTTGCGTCACAATACTTGCCAAGTCAAACCACTTACAAAGCGATACTGTACGTCGCCATAATCGTGCGATGAAACAGTCTTGATACGAAGTGAAACCACCGTCAACATCTTGGGCTACGTCGTTCAAACCCTGTAATTGGTGACTCTTGGCAGGAACCGTGGTGCTAGCTGAGGTCTTGGCAAGCCTTTGACATCATGGCGTGTTGATGGCGTTTTCTATACACCCTCATTCACGTCAACTACTCGGCAACATCTTGGCGCATGGACTAATTTTCCACAGAGTCGTATCGTGATCAGCCATCGAAGCTTCCATGTGTTCTTCCATGACGGGGTTCGTGACAATCCCCCGCAGTAGCATCATGCGTTCTGTAATCTGGCCGAGGGCCCGATACCGAACCAATGGTGAATGGAGTACCGCAAGCGTAGTGTCGCATGAGGCGGAAATTGTGGAAAGTTACTTTCTCGTTCGTGTCACCGACGGGTATTACCATGCAAGCGGAGCAATGCAAGTCCGGTGATGTCTCACGTGATATCCCAAGGCTATCGATACCATAGAATTTGGTCAGGTTTCAATGCGTCAAGGAAGTTTGAGCTGAAGCCAGTAAGAAGAACTATTAAAGTGACTTTATCAAAGATCGCAGGTAGGAAGTGATTATTTGAACGACTTTCTATTAACTTATGATTATTGCTTCTATGCTAAGACAGAAGACAGCGATGTATTATAGAAAAGCAAGAAACCAGAAACCAAAACGCCTATATCAAGCTTTTTGCACTCTCTATTGGCACCACATCTGCACGGGGACAGAGACCTGATCCAAGACATCAAAGTCCATGCCCCACTGCTTGAAGCTGACAACAATCATGTCAAAGCTCTCGAGCTCCTCCTTGGTCCAGTCCTCATCAGCCAATCGGGGAATCTCGGGAACAGCGGTCTGCTTGACCAGAGAGTCGGCGAAGTGGACATCCATGGAAAGCTTCTGAAGCTCCTTGGCAAGCTGGAGACCAGGAGAGTTGACGAGATGGTCCTGTCCAGCCTTGAAGCCCATGCCGACAACGAGGATTCGCTTGCTAAGCTCGATGCCAGAGTCACGGCGCTGGAGCTTGCTGGTTCCGCGAAGCTCATCGACGATCTTCTTGGCCTGGGTGGCAGGGCGCTTGTTCATCTTATCGGCGCAGGCCTCGAGGAGAGGGAACTCGCAGTTGGAGAGGAGGTAGTAGGGGTTAACAGGGATGCAGTGACCACCAACACCGAGACTGGGGGTGTAGGGCATGTAACCGAAGGGCTTAGTGGCAGCAGCACGAGATACCTCGAAGGCGTCAATGCCAAGACCCTTGCAAGCGTCGGCCATCTCGTTGGCGTAGGCAATGCACATCATGCGCTGGCAGTTCTCGTAGAGCTTGCACATCTCAGCAACCTCAGGCTTGGAGACAGGGACAATGCTGTCGAAGACGCGACCATAGAGACGGACAACAGCGTCGAGAGATCCAGGGATGACATCATCAAGGCCAGAAACAACCTTGGGGATGGATCGCATGGGAGGCTCAACTCGGCCGGGGTCAATGCGCTAGTACATGTTAGTATAGGCCATGATACGATAGTGTAGATGGTTCGGCTTACCTCGGGAGACATTCCGGCGAAGAGACCCTTGGCCTTAGCAATGGGACCAAGAAGTTCGCGGGTGAGACCGACAGAGACAGAGCTCTCAATGACCACAGTGCAGCCAGGGCGAGCCCACTGCTCAACACGGCGAAGGGCAGAGCGGAGATAAGACAGATCAATGGTTCTGTCAGAGCGAAGAAGGGTAGGAACAGAGATGAGGAAGTGGGTAGCCTTGCCAAGATCAGACTCGTTGGAGGTGAAGGAGACGTTGGGTCGAGCACTGAACTCTCCCCTGAGGAACTCAAGACGATCTTCAGAGATGTCGAAACCCATGATCTCGTACTTGGAAGAGAAAGAGTCGACAAGACCAGTACCAACGAAGCCAACGCCAATCACTGCGACAAGGGGAGTAGCCTCAGTAGGTGCCATGATAGGCTTGGCGGGTGAAGTCTTGGCTGCATGGTTCTTCTTGGTTTGGTGGGGGAGGACCTTGCTGCGAGGAGCAGGTCTCTGGACAAGATTGGCAACGATAGGCATTGTTGATGTAAGAGTGTGTGGGATAGTGAGACAGAAGATGTGATGGAGAGTGAGACAAGGAGGGGATTGAAGAGTGTTTAAAGTACTCTGAAGAGATGATTGTGTTGATGAGATGAGTGATGAGAAGTGAATTAGGCTGCTGGAAGCTGTGTTCTTATAGACTGTTAGTTGATACTGAAAACGCTTCTTGATCGAAGTTTTCGCTCCATCATCTCCATACTCAACCAAAAGCAGAAACTTTGAACAATTTTTCGATCAGAGCTATGGGTAGCCAGTCTAGATTCGGCAGCATTAGGAATAGTCGAATGGACTATCTGTCGACCCAAGTTCTTAGTCCACAAGGCGTTGCAACCCTCCCTCGATGAATCTCGCCCCGGGAGGATGAAAAACCTCCGAATAGGGCAAAGTCAGCTTTTCGATCGATATACCTACTGCACAGCACAGACAAAGCGGCGGCTCCCGCAGCCACTGTGTGGGTTGGACACTATGTAAGCAGCCATCGCGTTCGGAGCAAAAAGTGGCGATAGGGTGGAAATGTCCCGGCCGGCAAAGAGTGCTAGTAACCTCTAGTGTGCAAGCGAGGAATGCAATGCCAGGTAGACACCAATCCTATTACATGCCACAGACAGTGGCAATAGCATTCCGGCACATTATGATATATTACAGTTATTTTAGAGTGAACGATTTACGTACGATCGACCTTGTCCTGGGGGATAAGTTGGATCGATCGGGGGCACCATGCTTTGGAGATTCAACGCACAGACTCGCGCATGAGCTAAACACGATTAAATACAAATCAATTGGTGTCTATTCAGGTTTAATTGATCAAAATCAAGGAAATAGTCGGGCGATACCATAAACAAGTGAGGGGTTGTGTAGCAGTGACATTCGGGTCTGGGCATCTATGCCTCTTTCCCTGCGTTGCGCTGTATGTGGGGCTAGACCCTGAGATAACTCTAATTTCAACCCTCTTTCCAAGGCTTGCCAAGGTAAATCACCACTTAAACAAAGGACCGATATTCGACCTAACAAAAAAAGACCGTTCTCATCGTTTCCCCCCCAAATGGCGCAATTGGGGTAAGCCACCTATCACATACCTGCCTAAACCTGACCTGTCACATACACTTTAACGTGCAAATGCAGGTGCAATGCATGGGCAACGGGGATCGGCGCCTGGGGAGGATGGGCACATGGCAGTCGTTTTCGGTAGGTCTTGGCTATGTGACCGTCAGGTCTGTCGTATGATGGAGGGTTCAGTTTTTCATGCCATGTGGTAGCGAAGTGTTCTAGAGTTGATTCAGAGTTTGGGAGGATTATGCCAAGCATAGACTTGTCATGTTTCCTCAACCGAGGGGACTTTTTACCCGAGAAGGGGTCTTCAAGGGACCACTCGATTGCATGAATGCAGACTTTTCTTGACCATCGTAAATAACTGAAAATACTGTAGGAAGCTCTTACAGTTACCTAAACGGGATCCTCCCCGATTCTCATCGGTTGAACATATTCCGCCATTGACGTAGATACAGCCGTTCACTAATACATAAGCATACGTAGTTTACAGCATAGATCAGAACTAAACTAGGCCATCTCTAACCAACGAAAAACGCTATGTCTTTCACTCTGTCTCTGAAATTCAGCGAGGCGTGGCGGAGTGGCACACGGGACATGCGGGACAGAACGCCCATTCCGGATATCGCAGGAATGCCGGTTTAACAACTACTCCACCTGTTCACCACCCATGATGAAAGGAGCAATGATCAACGAAAACAGATTTGTCTCGACGTTGGTAGAATTGTTCCTGGAAGTTGCTTTCTTCAGTATTGATCTGCCCTCGCAAGAAAACTTGAGACCTTGAACCAGGGTGCCAAAATTAACTGGTCTAAAGGCCTGCTAAGATAGACTAAACTTACCTAAGTCTTTTTCGTCCCTTAAGATACAGGTCACAGGCTTTTCTTTTTTGCCTCCCCTTGTCTGCTCATACTTTTTCAGTAAAAGAAACGTGTATGATGCATGGCCTGGCCGAAAACGAACCCAGGTGACTGGAATTCGACAGGGGCAAAGCCAGGGTTTGAATACTGCCAAGACCCTTTCCCTGCTGTCATGATGGGGGGACCCTGTTTGGATGATCTTTTTGCCTCGAGTGAGCTGTTGATTTGAAGGCCATGACTTGAATTCCTCCCCCCGTTTTTCCTTTGTGTCGTTCAGTTCTTTTCTTTACGCCTTTTTTCTTCTTTCAAACATGGCTTCTCTAAATACACGACCGAGAAGCGCCTTTAACTTTGAGGCAAAGAAGGCTTACTTCGACGATGAGTTTGCCAACGGTCTCAAGCAGGACAATGTCCTTCATGTTCCTGAGCGTCCCATCCACCGCTTGAGATCATGGCAGAACACTTCGTTCTCTTCTACAGCTGAGACTGTTGTTGGTGATGATGAACTTGACCATCATCATCACCATCATCACAAGAAGGATTCCCCTTTCTTTACCCTCAATGTCATCTCCGAACAACCCCCTACACCACCCGCAGACTCCAAGATCCATGATGAACCCCTCTTCCCATCTCCCACAGAAAACCTCACTCCTCCCTTCAACCTCAAATCCATCCCGTCAAAAGTATCACCATGCTCTTCGAGCAGTGACGACGGTGAGAGTGTCTGTCCTCTCGAGACAGACCCCAAGAAACTCAGCCCTACTACCTCTGTCGCAGAGAAGTCGGTCGAGCCAGCACCAGTGCATGCAAATGACAGCATTGAGACATGCGGCTACCCCAAGATCGAAGACCCTGTCGATCCTGCTAGAATCCTATCGCAAAGAGATCTACGCAACCAAAGGGTCGCCTTCATGGGGATCATCGTGCTTCTCAACATCTGCATGGCGATCACTGCCTTCTTTGGTAGGAAGAGCAAGTTGATCTTCATCGTCATCTTGTTCGTCAAGAGCAAGGATTTCTTATCGGCGATCCTGTCTCCTACTGGGATGATGTACCGTGCTATATATGAGAAGTTCTATCCACCCAAGCCTGTCAGCCGAAAGTGGATCTTGTCTCTCATCCCTGCCTACTCTGAGAGTGAGGAGCAGATTGTCAAGACTATTTTCTCTTTACGAGATAATGGTGTTGAGCCTCATAAGCAAGTCATGGTCGTCATCCTCGATGGAAAGCCTCGAGATGTTCGATCACACATGACAAGAATGGTCCGCGAGTTCCAACGCCCCTATGTCTCCCTCAAGTGGAAGAAGGGTGTTTTGAACGTCCTCGCCGGTTTCATGGAAGATGTCCCCGTCATTGTCATCGAGAAGGTCAAGAATGCTGGCAAGAAGGATTCTCTCATTCTCTGCCACGATCTCTTCAACTTCCCTCGCGAGAACTCTCCTCTCTACACAAAGCTTCTACGAAAGGAGATGTGGGAAGAGATTCTCCCTGAGTTGACAAAGGGCGAGGACTTCAATGGCTTTGACATGGTTTTCTGCACCGATGCGGACTCTACTATCTACAAAGGTGCTGTTGCTCTTCTGGCTAATGCTCTTGCTCGTGATGACAAGGCTATTGCTGCTTGTGGTCTTGTCCTGGTTGAGCTTGAACCTGGATATGAATGGTCTTTTTGGAATCTCTATCAACAATTTCAGGTATGTTCCCCAACTATTCGACTATGACTCTGTCTAACCTTTTGCAGTACACGTTTGGACAGTATGTAAGACGGCGAGCTGAAGGGTTCATTGGCAAAGTCACTTGTTTACCTGGTTGCATCACCATGATCGCAGTGAGACCAGAAATGGCCGGTGCTATTCGGAAATACGCCGAACCCGTTACCGGTGAACTAGTCATCAACCACCAAGTGCAATACCTGGTAAGTACACCCACTTTACTTAGCCTCCCCACACAAGCTAACCCAAATTCTTAGGGCACCGATAGACGACTCACCTACTCAATGCTTTCTCAGGGTGAACATCTTCGCACACTGTTCGTCCCTGATGCCGTCAGTGAAACAGTTGCCCCCCAGTCACTCTTCCACTACCTAAGCCAAAGACGTCGGTGGGGCTCCAATGCCTACTTCAACAATTACTTCTATTTGGCCGGCGAGAAGATGATCACCATCACTCGCATTGCTGCCTCCGTTGAAGTCATCCGTCTGAGCTTGGTTTACTACCGCATTCTCAACACAGCTTTGTTCATTGCAAGCTGTGTTCGTCATGTCTCTGCTCTCAAGCTTGTTCCGATGCTGGTAGTCGGCCAATTGCCCTCTCTCTGGTTCTTCTGTTCAATCCTTCTTGAACCTGAGCTACGAAAGCGAGGACACAAGCTTGCGATTGGATACTTGATCAACAAGTGTGTATCACCAGTCATGAGTGTCATCATCTTCACAAAGGTTGCCACCAACCTCGGAAGTCAAGTCTGGGGTGTATCTGGAGTCACGGCATCTTCTGCTCCTGCTGCTACAACTGCACCAGCGGAAGAAGAAGAAGGAACTAAGATCTTTGATGCAGATGAGCTATCTGCGGCTGAAAAGGGAGAAGCGTCTTTGTTGCAAAAGTCAGATGAAGAGATTGCCAAACCAGAGCGCTGTCGCCTCAAGGATGAGCGAGCGGATGTAGACTGCTAGACTACTAGCGATAGACCACTAGACCTAAGAGTTAATTAGCATAATATTTAATGACAACCATGAATCAATCAAACTCAATCGATCATGATAGTGATCGACGCAACCGTGGCCGCCGTGATTCGCCTTCTATGAGTGCATGTCATGACCCCATACAGTGTCTATGTGAACCTCGGCAAAAGCTCGTTCATCGTTCAATATTCCGAATACAGAAGTCCTGTTTCCTTGGCAACCTTTCTAAAACCGTTGATTCACCTAACCCACTTCTTAGCGGTGTTGTCATGACGGGTTGTTATTGCCAGAGTTCGCCGAGATCCCACGTTTGCGGTTCGCCGCATGTCTTGCATTCCAATTCCCCATTACACAACGGCGATTGTCACTAACCGTTAGTTCGCCATGAATCAGGGATTTTCTTCAAATCAACCTTGATATTTAAGACAAGTGACATCACCGCTACAGCCCGTCCCGCGGGATGAAAGTCGCCTCCCGCAGCCATATCCGGGCGCCATGCATTCCAGCCATGACACTAACGCAGGACAAAGTGAGACCCCTCACATAAGCGTAAGATTATACCTCCGTAGTGTGTGATCTGGTTAAATCACCGATGGCGATTATCCTTGGTTGTTAAACTTAATCTGTGGGTTCTAGATGTCACTCTTCATTCCAGTGACGCTTTGCCGAATGCTGCCCCGTGTCATGTTAGTCTGACGGTTTATATAACCCCTCGCTCCGACACGAGTAGCAGCGCTGCTACTCCCCGCATAAAATATTACCTCTTTTGGAACTTTTCCGATGCCTCTTCCTCGACAGTGTTTCTCTCGCTGGACCATTTTCTCCGCCGTTGCCATTTTTATTATCGTGACTATTACTGTCACGTGCGCTACTTACTTCACGCTGGCTAAGAAAAAGCATCATGCGTTTGATTGGACGACAGTCATGAGTTCTCGTGGGGATGTGATCCCTGACTTTAGCTTTGCTGGGTATCATAACTCTGCTATCATACTGCCCAATATCAACGCCCCCAACATCGCTGTATCTTTTAATAATAGCGTTGATGTGAGGCCGGCGATTCAAGCGGCTATTGATAGAATTGCTTCTTCAGGTGGTGGCTCTGTCATCCTGCCTGCTGGAAAATGGCCTATGACTGCAGGCCTGAACCTCTCCAGCAACGTTGTCGTCACCGGGTCTGCTGGTGGTAAGACTGTTCTGTCGCTGAGCGAGCGCCCTTCTGTGCCTGTTTTTACACTTGGTTCTACCAATACTGCCAAGCCTCGGTATGGGTTTAGGTCAAACATCACCAATGACTATGTTCCCATCGGCTCCTCTTCAGTTGAGGTCGTCAACAGCAGTGGTTTCGCAGTGGATCAACTAGTCTATGTCTCCAGAATGGCCACAGAATCGTGGATCAAGGCCAACGGCATGAGCAAACTGGTGCGAGACGACGCATCCCAGACCTGGATACCAGTTAGTACCTAACGCCCATTAAAACACCGCATCTTCTAACTTGATCTAGGAGAACAAGAGGATGATGTCACCAAATCAAATCAGCGGTGTCTATGGTAACAACATCACCCTCAAGATACCCTTGACAGACAATCTTGACCTAGACTATCTGCAACCAGAGCTCATTGTCTATACCCCTCCTGAAACCAACAGTGAGATGGGTATTCGGGATCTCTCCATTGAGGTACCCGACACTTGCTCTGGAGCACCACTCAGTGACAAGACATGCAACTCTGCTGCCGTCCGCTTCCCATCCTGGACAGTTGATAGCTGGGCTAGTGGTCTCACTCTCAAGGGCTTCAACAAGTTCTTCCAGATTGATCAGGACGCTTCTCGCATCACCATCCAGAACAGCACTATGAACCGAGATAAAGACATCTCAGGCAGTGCTCTTCCTTTTGACATCTTGATTCAAGGCTCACAAGTTCTTGTTCAAGACTGTGAGCAAGTTGGTATCCCATCTGCCCGTTGCTTCTCTGTTGCCACGGGATCATTGACTCCTGGTCCAAATGCTGTCCTTCGTCACAAAACAAAGTCTGACTCTCAGACTATATACCCGCATCAGAGATGGGCTCAGGGACTGTTAGTAGAAGATACCTCTGTAGCGACGTACTTCGTGAACCGCAATACCAAGGGTTCAGGTCACGGTTGGTCCATCAATGGCGGTGTTGGCTGGAACATAGATGGGCGTTGTGAGTTCGAGTCCCCACCTACTGGCATCAATTGGTGCATTGGGTGCGGAGAGAAGGGTAAAGATCCAAAGGGAAATGCTACCTTGTTGGAGGCGGGGAAGCGAGTTGAACCACAAAGTCTATTCCAGACGCAACTTGAGAATCGTGGTGTTTATAGGTATAATGGAGAGGAAGCTTAATATGACAATTCGGCGGTAATGCGGACGGGATAGGGATATTAGGAGGTAGGCTGAAAAGGATAACTTCTATCAATTGACAGACGTACTTAGAGAAGTACAACATGACTTAGAGATATTGACGATACTTTAGAGGAGTTTAGGATAACTCGAAGAAAGTCAGGATAATTTGATCACCTGGCAGGATCTTTAACTATACTCTCGTCCCATAGCTCAAGACTATCACCAGAGCACATAATAAGCATACTTGAGTATTCAGTCTTGTTATTAATAGTAACTAGTTACTCTTGGTATCATCATACGTTAAATCACCAACACTTCCACCCACAACCATCCCAATAGTCGTAGTCATCTAAGCATGAGAGACCTGAACTTGGTCCTTGGGGTCAGTCATAGCCTGCTCAACAAAGACCTTGTGCCAGTGACCAGTGCAGAGGAGATAAGTGGTCTCCTTAACACCAGCCCAGTTCTCCCTAACAATATCCATGGTAGGTCGCGAGAAAACAAGATCAATCTCCTCAAGAGTCTTGTTCTTGGTCTCAGGCATGAAGAAGATCTGGTAGATCTCACCAATAAACGCAATACCGCCGTAGAAGCCCAGAGCAAGACCAGTCCTGCCCATAGCATTCTGCATAGAGGTAAAGTTGTAGGTGACAACGAAAGAGGCGAGGAAGAGAAGAGCATCGGAAGTAGTCATTCCGTAACTTCGAAGATAAGTGGGGTAAACCTCGGAAGGAACAACCCAGGTCAGACAAGCGTAGGATCCGAAGAAGCCCATGTAGACGATGAGACCGGTGAGGTACAAACCCTCGACAGTCTGAAGCTGAGTCTTGACGTCGAACTGATAACTGACACCAATCAAGACCAGTCCAATAAAGAATCCGGGCAACATAGTGATGGCCCAGAAGCGTCGACCGAATCTCTCCATGAGGAAGATCGCGGGAATTGTGCCGAGAAGAAGAGAGCCGCCACCAACAAGCGACATGTAGTTAGACTCCTTCTTGTCGAAGCCGATTTGGTTCATAAGAACAGACATGTAGTACATAATAGCGTTAACACCAGTAAGCTGACCAAGAAGAATCATGATATTGGCGTAGACAAGAGCGCGACGAGCACGGGGCTCAGTGAAGAAGTCCATCCAAGGGAAGCGATGGTTCTTAGCACCCTCGGCGACAGCATTCTCCTCCGAAATGACAGAGGCACTCATGACGTAGAACTCTTCACGAGATTCACGGTCCTCAATACCACGAATGCGCTTCCAGACTTTGTAGGCATCGAGGTGGCGCTTCTGGTGGATGAGGAAACGGGGCGACTCGGGGAGGAAGAGCATGCCGAAGAACATGATGGTTGAGAAGAGGAGAGATGAACCGAGAATGTAGCGCCAGTTGCCGGGGACGTTGAGGAAGATGGCGCCGACAGCGTAGCCGAGGACTTCACCGAGGGCGATGTTGAATTGGTATAGAGAGACGAGGTTACCACGGATTCGGCGCTCGACGGTCTCGGCGACGTAGACGGGGACTGTACCACCTTCGAGACCGACACCAAGACCGAGAATGACTCGCGAGGAGACAATCATACCTGCATGGTCAGTATGGTGTTGATCATCACAGAGGCAGACGACTTACCAAAGTTGATCGAACCAGCCTCAAGGGCAGCACCAATAGTGTAAAGAATAATAGAGATAATAATAGCGCCCTTTCGACCAAAGTACTCGTTCGCAGGCGACAAAAGCAGCGCACCACCAACAGCACCAAGCGGCATACCAGAGTTAACAAGACTGTTCTCGTGCTCAGTAAGACCAAGGTCGTCAGGCAAGAATAAATTCGCGCCGCTGATAAGAGACTGGTCAAGACCAGAGAGAAGACCACCCATGGAAGCAAAAGCAACCAGGAGCCAGGTGAAGTGCTTGGGGTTGGCAAATTGGACCTGGAAGAATCCCTTCTTCAGACCACCAGACTCATCGAGCTGGCGCTCCATGTCGTCAATGAGCTCGTCGATCTCACGACCGCCATGACGAGCTACTTCAAGGGCCTCGAATTCAGCTTTTTCGTGACCCATGGCTTTCTGGATCTCATCCTTCTCACGGTCGACCGTGGTGGTCGAGTTCTGTCGACTCTTGACCATGATGAAGAATTGCAGTAAATAATGTAATAGGGTAGAAGGGTTGTCAGTGACACCTGCAGACTGGGTGATATTGTCGCGGTAAACCCCAGGTTTTTATATGCAATCCACAATTCCACAAGTCTGGAGAGACTTTATGTGTGTAGTCTGTTTCGCCATGGGGCACCGCAAAATGCAACGACCAAAGTTATGGGGAATATGCGGAGCATTTCGTTAATGGCCCATGACGGTAGCACCGAAAGATTCGCCGCTCGTTCTCCATCAGAAGATGCCGTCTGAGCCGATAATGGGGTGGAGTTCCAACGCGTCTACGAGGTAGGATTGAACATTTAGAGCGGGATCACCGCGCGATTATCACCAGTGACATGATGCTTACTCGGATGATCTCTTCTCCAACAGGTTCATCGAACCATCCATCATTGCCGAGAAGCCATTAAAGGGTAGCATTGAATGTGTCGGTCCGGTGGGTAGACCAATGAGTCGCGTAAGCGGTCACATTGGGATGTCCACTCTTTCAACTCCCGGGAGAGATCGACACGAGACTAACCGCGGATGAATGATGTTCCTTTTCTAGAAATGTTCTACGGCAAGCCTTTTACGTCACGGGAGCGGTTGACGGTCGCCCTGTTTCTCCCCACTTGGGAAAACAAGCCACTCCGTAATGAAGGCCCAATGTTAGAACGTTAGTATGAAGAAGCTGGAACAAATACTCCCAGCATGGCATGAGGATTTGAGAAGTGTCAGGAGATGGAAACAGAAGGCATAAGGCAGTGCCAAGTCGGAAAGGCTTGCTATTCCCATGCCAAGATGGGATCTCGTGGTAGACTAGACTGATTGTATGAAAGCGGCCGCTGAAGCGAGCACTAGAGCCTTAGGATCTCGCCATGATTCAGCCGCATCTCTTGGCTGTAAATCAGTAAGGCGACGATGCTTTACTGTAAGAGAGCTACCCTACGCTTGACCGATATATCTCATGTTTTGCTTCATTTGACAGCTTACGAATCATCACAATGTAACGCAACCCAGATAAATCAAACTTTCAATTCTCGATCTAGACCTCATGTCGTGAGATAACATGATTTGCTACCGGAGAATCGGCATCACCAGAGCAGTCGCGCAAAATACCGCGTCCAACATTCCCCCATCCAATTGCACCACAAACCCACAAATCAACCTTAACACTACCCCATGGCGAACAACATGCGGAGACATGCTCATTTCCATGTCCAGGGTAATCACAATAAAAACCTTGGATAACCGACTCCTTCTCGTTTCGACTGTCGGCCCGTTGCCTCAAGCAGATGACTCCAAAAACTCCACCATCTCCAACATGACGGAAAGAAACGGACCTGTATATAGCTTCGCAAGAGGGTACGGTAGCATGGTAGACACGCGATTTGGGTAGAACGAGGATATCACGGGGACGCTATGACCCCCGCGATTCTGGGTAAAGGGCCGAATTCCTCCCCAGAACAAAAACCCCAATTACCCAGTTTTTGTAATGGCAGGGATTATCAGGCAGACGTTTAAGAGAACTCAAAGTAGTGATCGAATTTGTACTCGATTGCTAGGAGAGAAATCGAGTCATGAACTTTGCGGATCCGCGTGAAATTCCTGCTTGGGCTCTGAAGAGTTGGGATTTATACCGTTTTAGGAATTAACGAGTATCCACTTGTAAACAGACCGGAGAAGAGCATTGATTCCTTTTTCCACGGCAGGAGAATGAAACGGTAGCAGAGAGAAAAAATTCAGTTAATAGTGGGGTCCTGTACGTTTCTATGCGACACTGGAGACTGGCATCTTGAGGTCATCGTGAGTTTGCGCCGCAAGCAGAGCCTCAAGTCTGGGTCTGCTAACCCAACCCACGAAACGAATTTAGCCATCTCATCCCGTCCGCCACCAAAATCTCATCTCTTCAGCCCTACCGGCTGTGCCTTCTTGGCCGAACTAAGCCCTCTTGGCTCTCCCCCTCATATCCTTCACCCCAACGCCCAGAACAAACGCGATTCTCAGAACTGTGCAAATGCCCGTGATAACGATACTAAACCAATCTTCCCAGCGCCAATCTGCAAGCGCCAAATTGCCAGAGATGCGCATGCCAATGTATATAGCCGTGAGCATGGTGAAGTCAGCAGGCAGAATGGCAAGCTGCACAATCTTCCAGATGTTGATGTCGTGCGTGTAGCGTAGTAGCCCGACGAGCAGGATTAGGAATGACGTGCCCATACCGCCGATCTGATAGATGAAACATCGGAAATGGTCGGTTGGTGGGTAATTTGTGAAGAAGGCCTGCATGGCGAGATCGTGATCGATAAAGCTGACATACATCCCGACAAGAGTCAGGATGGGGTCGACCCAGAGGAACCAGAAGCTGTAGACTGGGTGGATTTTATCCGTGATGGCCATTTTGATGATAGTACGGCGATGCGACAAAATGTTACAGAATTAAAGCTATGGTAATGACCGCCCTTTTGGGGTTCTTATAGTCATTGAGAAACATGTCAGCAACGTCAGCGCAGTAAGCTTATCCTCAACCCCGCGTCAGCATCACCAGAAATGACCATCGTTGGCTTCCCTCCATTTTGCCAATCTTTTATAATTAGCACTCGAAGGCAGAATAAGCATAATTAGTGCGATGCGGTGATTATCCAAACTTGGCAATTGCCGGAATTTTAATGGGAGATCGCTGGACGAGTCTTCGTAGAATTGGAGAAGATATTAGACAACGATCTTACAATAACAGAAATTGGTCTGCATAGTGGGTGCTTGTGTTAAGGTGGTAACTCAACCAATCTTGTCAGATGCGACGAGTTTCCATTTCATCATACATGTGCACTGGGTTCAAAAAAAAAAATCAAGAAAAAAACCGATATTTAGCAACACATAATTTCTATCTTCGCATATACATCTATTTATATATTTCAATGGGCTCTCTGGTTTTGAATCGGCAAATTCATGTGGCGCTACGCTTACTCAATATGGTAACGCTCTTCATATGTATTATCATCAGCCAGTCCCCAGCCAGTCCCTTCGTGGCTGATGAACTAGGCCTCAGGGAGCGTGAGAACTTCTGACCTTATGGTAAGGTGCCAAAAACACCCAGTCTAGGATCTACTAAATCTATACCAAGCCTATAGTAAATTTATCTAAGTCTTTTTGTCATTTAGGATAGATATCTAAGTTTTCTTGGCTCCCTAGCTAGCGATGCCAACCTTATTTTGATGGTATAATGGAGATTTCCCCCACGACTACCATCGCTTATGCGTTCCTTGGCGTGATTAAGTAACTCGCTGCATTGCTCTAAGACCAGTAATAGCTGTGTGGTTCAACTGTCTCCACGCGCAAAATAATTTTAGGCTACGAGTTATACCTCGATGAGCTAACTCTGACCTCCGTCTTTCGTATAATTCCCTTGCTGCTCGAATTATCATCGTCTGTTTCATGATCTCGAGCTCGCGATGGAACACGTTGGGCCGATGCGTGAAATGTCCCTTTTCGACCATTGATTGAGTCCAACTTGATGCCCTGACCAGAGCCCTGAAGGACGTTCTCGCTCTGCGATAATTAGTAAGTGCATACAGGTATTTATACGTAAAAGCGGGATAATTCAAGGTGTAACAAGGCAGATTGGGGGGACTCACTTCGACTGTGTACTGATAGTTTCCCTCGTGAGAGGAGCCGTAGTAGAAGTTGAACAGCTTTCGGAGCGGTGGTAGAGAACATGCGATGATTCCGAGACAACACTCGACGTTGGAGGTGATACTGACGACGCCGAGATGATCTGGATAAGAACAAGGTCAGCAGGTGTACCTATGGACCAAGAAAAGGCTTAACGTCGCCAAACATACATGCGATCTCATTCGGATATTTCACAACGTCGTAGTACTTCAAATAAGGCATCCGGATACAAGTCGCAATACTAGCTGAAACACCGAGACCGAGGATAGCAATGACGGATATCTTTCTCCGTCGAGACATTTGTAGTCCTGCTACAATAAAGAACGGAATGATCGCACATGCCCAATCGGTCGCCATCTGAATAGCAGAAACGATGTAGCTCACCGTCTGCAAGCTGATGACCTTTTGACATGTTCCCCTAACACATTATGTTAGTTGGTGGTGTGTATCACCTGGCGTCAACAAACTCACAAAGCCGGGTTCCACGTTGCATGGAAAGGCTTGCAATTGGCAAATACGAATGCTAGAGCCAAAACCGTGACGATTATCATAACCGACATATTGACGCATATGGGAAAGACAACTCGCTTCCGACGATCGAGGCGTATACATGTGAAACCGATGGCGCACTTAATGATTGTCGACGAAGTAAAGTATAAAAGCTCCCAGTAGGTTTGGTACTCGGTGGCGCGAATAAGGTACATCGGATTCGGAATATTCGCATCGCGGGATCCGACTCCGTAGCGCGCTGAAAGGAAGGCGAAAACGACGGCGGGTATTAAGAGTATCTTTGCCAAAGTTAGTCAATTTAAACCGGTGAAGTCGACGAATTCGGGAGCTTACAGTCGCAAGAACGGCCAAGTAATCTTCGAACCCGAGAAGTCGTGGCGATACTCCAGATAAACCCGCGCGAACATAGATTCGTAGACAAACGACAATAACACTTGTAATACCGAAGGCGACAGCGAAACCTTGAACAGCTGGTCCAAGATCCTTCGGTGACAGAGGCTGGAGGGCATCAGCGAGAGCTTGGATTTGCTCTCCCGTCATAGAGCCCGCCATCGTCAAATTACGAATACTAAAAGGCACTTGAACTGAACCTCAATCAAGCTATTTATTGAAAGGGGCAGGATCTCTTTATTGCCGTGCATGATGGATCTTCTCAACCCCGGCGACGCAATCTACAGCGGAAGCTACAGGGCCTCGTTGCCATGCTAGGTGTCAATTCCTTCATCACTGTTGGTTGTAGACCCCATGTTTAGGTTGCTTCTGGATTATGCACGGGACGTTTTACCCCGTTAGTCCAGATCCGATCTAGCTCGGTTTTCAGCTGTTAGGGGTCTGATAGGGCCAAGATACTCATATCGCTTTTGTTTCGTGTTCCTGGCCCTCGATTGGGGTGATTTATGTGATGGGAGGGTCAAAGACGCAATTTGTTGGCATTACAATACTACCTTGGAAGATGGCGGGACACAATTAGCCGTGGTTCCTTGCCCCAAATTTATACGAGAATGCGAGCCATTATTCAGCCATATGTCGGCATATCGTGCAAGTTATCACTGATAAAGGCCAGAGCGGGAGACAAAGATACAACTGTTCTTGATTCCTTCTTGTAGTTCGTGCTCTTGATAGAGAGAGGTATACTATCTGCATCGCTTGGGCAATATCGATCTGAAAGCCCATGAGAGAAGAGAGCGCAACTGGGCCCCCGGGAAAACCTATTGGTCCCCTGCTCCGGGGAAACTATTCTTACCCCAAACCCTGACCTTGGCCCAGTTCTAAGCCAGTGATAGCAGCGCAAACCTGGCTTAAAGTTTAAGCTACTGCAAGAGCATGATATGATGTCCAAGGACGAGTCCCCTAAACGAATAATGACTCGTGCGTAATCAAATTAGTTCCCGTCTCAGGCTCTTCTGTAAAGACTTTTTTTTTTTTTTTTTAAAGACATCTCTTGGTTGGCACAGAGGGAAACTATATATGTAAACTAAGACATTGACAAAAGACAGCATAACGAGGACTGTCGTTTTAGAAGAAGAGTACAGCTTCCAGTGGATGACATCCTGATGAAAATCCTTCATGTTTCATTTGTGCAGGCCCTGGCATGAGTGCCCACCTTTAGCACAACGTCGCGTAGGAACGGTTTGTCGACCAGGGATAATGCAGAAGCGACCTCCCAGGAACTCGATAATATTGGTTACTTATCAGTTTCCGACAAGTCAGTGGCCGCCAGTCACCGCCCTCGCATCCAAGTTTCCTTCTTCAATCACTCCTCGGCATTTGCCTTTTCTCTCGCTACAACTACCTCAACAATGGGACCTATTCTCGCATTTATAGCCATTCTGGGCTTGTATCTTGTCGGCAATGCAGTTTATTATGTTACCCTGCATCCACTAGCGAACATCCCCGGCCCCAAGATCTGCGGGATCACCCGTATTCCTTACTGGTTGGCCTCGCTCAAGGGCGAGGATGTGAAGTGGATGAAGAGATTGCACGATCAATATGGACCTGTTGTTCGCTTTGGGCCGACGGATGTGAGCTACACGGCTAGCGAGGCTTGGATTGATATCCATGGACCTAAAGTGACGGAGAAGGCACAGGAGTTCTCTGTGCAGCCTGTAAACGGTGAGAATTGAACATGCATCCCTTTGTGATTGTAGCTATGCTCATACAGTGATTCATGTTAGGCGTTCCAAGTATGCTTACTACCAATACTGAGAACCATACTCGTGTGCGACGGCTCTTCTCTCCAGCATTCTCAGAGCGCGCCCTGAAACAACAAGAACCCCTGTTCAAGAAATACACAGATCTTCTCATGTACAAAATCTCCGAGGTTGGAAATGACGGCGCCAAACCGGTCGAAATGACGCAACTGCTCAACTTCACAACCTTTGACGTAATGGCCGAGCTCTGCTTCGGGCATCCCCTTAACCTACTAGCACATAACGAATACAGCCCTTGGGTGAGGTCCATCTTCGAGTCACTCAAGATGTTACCGATTGCGTCTATGATTAACTACTACCCCATTCTGAACGCCATATTTACCCGGTTTGAACCAAAGTCAGTGACAGAGCAGCGCGTCACGCACTGCAAGCACTCAGAAGATCGTGTAAACCACCGTTTGGAGAATGGTTCTGATCAGCCTGATGTTTGGAACTTGGTCATGTCGGCAAAGGAGGGCAAGGGACTTACGCTTAAGGAAATGCATTCTAATGCGGAACTTTTCATGCTTGCTGGATCTGAGACGACGGGTATGTATTTGAATCCACCATCTTGTGAACATCCGCCAAGGTGACTGACATGATGAAACTTTCTAGCTACACTACTGAGCGGTTGCATTTACAACCTGCTTACTTGTCCCGAGAAGATGAAGACACTCCTTGAAGAGATTCGCGGCAAATTCACGAGTACTGACAACCTTACGTTCGAACGTCTTGCCGAACTAAAGTACATGAATGCTTGCTTGAAGGAAGCCCTTCGTGTCTACCCCCCAGTCCCCATTGGAAGTCCACGAGTCGTTCAACCAGGCGGCCAGCAGATCCTGGGAAAGTATATCCCACCAGAGACGCGTGTATCAGTTCACCATTACTCCACGTACCACTCTGAATCAAACTTCAAGGACGCCGAAGCCTTTGTGCCGGAGAGATGGCTCAAGACGGACTCGAAATATGCTGGAGATATGTGGGAAGCTCATCAACCTTTCGGATTTGGACCTCGGAATTGTCTTGGGCAGAATATGGCTATGCATGAGATGAGGCTCATATTGGCGACATTGCTATTCAAGTATGATCTTGAATTGTGTGAGGAGAGTAGGAATTGGGCGGAACAGAAGTCATTTGCGCTGTGGATCAAGACTCCGTTGATGATCCGGGCGAAACCTGTTGCTACGCATACCAGGTTAAATATCTAGGCATCTAGAATAACAATCAACAATCATAGAATCTGCCACTGTAATGTTTCCGCTCAATGGGCTCTATGATTTCCTGCTCCTCCACGCCAAAAGCCAAATGGCCGATCTCACTGTCTGCATTTGTCGTCGGAACATCTCCCCATCTCAATTTCATAGTCGCCATCAAATTCAATGGGTCTCCTCCGCGTTCCGATATCTCCAAGGAATGAACAGTAACCGTGCCAACCTTTCGTGTAGCATGACTCGAACTGATGGGGATGCAGTGGCACGCAGCCGAAATGACCTTGGAGTTGCTGCCTCCCAAAACCATCTGGCCTGGCAAATGGAACCTTGCCAGAACCATAGGGCTCAGCGCGATGAATACTGATATTGAGAAACCAATTAAAATGGCCACGGACGAGAATTGGAGACCGCGATCAACTTCCAGGATTTCATAAGGCATGATGGGGTTATAGACTAGGAAAGTTGTCAGTAGACCGCTCCAAAAGCGTAAAGCCATTTTCCTGACGCAGTATAAATCACTTACATTCGTAATTACTTAAATAAAAGCAGTTGGAGTACACCCAGTGCAGTATACTACTAACGGCGAGAAGTGGAATGGACCAGCGGTACGGGAGTTGCAGTCGATAGGTTGATCGTTGGCCACCCCTGGGGTTTGTCACTCTCAAAGCCTTGAAGCCAATCCCATAGCTAGCCCATTCAAGCTCGGCAAGCATTCGAGTTATCAGCCCATTCAATGCCATGTAGCATATAGATAGTAGGAGTTGAGGCGTGTTCGATATCATGGTAAGACCAAGGAGTGATGCTGACTGAAGCCCAGAATCGTTGACGTCGGCGTTTTTCTGATGATGTGCGAATCGTGACTCTCCCCTGTACATCGGCATGTTAGTCTTTTCACGTCATAATTGAAGGATTGAGTGATGACTTACAAAGACTGCGTCTGCAGTGCAGGTAAAAGGAGGAGTCCACCGAGAAGTAGTAGACTTCCGATAAGCATATAAGAGAGAATCCAAATACCTGGATTTACTGCATTGCCAGCTAAGACCTTTTGTTTCTTCCCCCAGGGTCGCGGACTGCTGAGTACCCTCTCTATGTCAAGTTTCGTGTCCAGGTCTCCAGCATCGAGTGTACACATTCCTTTTGTGCAAGTATCTGGCTTAGCGATGAAAGAGAAAATAGCGTCCCCAACAGTCATGAGAGGCTCTTCAGTACTCCAAGACCTAACCTTCAAGGTATAAGCACATAAAAGACATTTGGAGATACACATGATGCAGACAATAAGAAGAAGGGGGTTCACGATGCTCAGTCGACAGGGAGCATGGTAACTTTCAGAAAGGCAGTAGTCAACCTTCATCGTTTGAAATGCGGACTCGTACTTCGTTTCGTTCATGTATATGACTCCAGTGGCTGGATCGAGTTGCATATCAGAAGCTGGTACCGTATTATTATTCGTAGAATTCGTGATGAGGGCCCGGGAATCTCTGAGCCGATGATAAGGTCTTGCAAACCAAAGTGAATTTAGTGCATCTTGATCGTCCCAGCCGTAAAGCCCTTTGCCGACATTGGCTCGAGCCCACTGAGAGCTAGGAGTGTTGTTCTGATTGCTCATGACCATAACAACATGCCGATGATATAGCATTGGTGCTTCAAGATCATTGTAGCGTTGTATACAGTCTTGAAACCCTAAGCGTTCCCAGGAGTGTTCATCCAGGGAACTCCTGATACTCTTGACAGTGCTGTTGAATGGTTCCACGCTGTCTAGAGCGACAAGGAAGTTGGATGACCCAGTCACCGGCGGAACAGTAAATCTTGCACCATCGAGAAAAGTCTCCGACGCCATGACGACCAAAAAGCCATTCGTAGCCTTGGATTCAAGAACACAACCGTTGAAGACTAAATGGAGAGGGATGCTGGTAAGTGAGAAGAGCGCCCAAAGCAATACCCGGCGTTTCGAAATGAAGCGAAAGTTATGAATAGAATGGACACCAATTTCGACCCAACGCTTTGAAGCATGAGAGCGATCGACATCCTGCCTGGTTGGAGCAACGAGGACTTGCATGAAGAAATTAGATGAGCCTAGAACGCCTGTTCCAATAACGTTGATGGCGAGATGGATCCATAGATTAGCACGTGAGGTTTTATCGCATGAACCGCTTAAGATGGCTGTTTCTCCAAATAACGATGCACCGCCATCGTTGACGACATGCACAGATATGATGAGTGCTGTAATAAGGAAGATCGTGAGGACTGAGGCGAGTATGGTAAGGTAAAGGGCAGTCTTTCTCCAGCCAGAGAGCTTGTTGATGGGATCCATGGAGTCCCAGTTACGAGGCCATGCCGCTTGTACATAATTCACAAAGAGTGAATTAACGAGAAGAAACAAAGGGAAAAAGGAATATCTCTCAAAAGTTAGCTATGACTTGGCATCTCAAGATGCGGGTTTTAGTGGCGTTCTAGCTGAGCTCCAGTCTGCCAGCCTCAGCGTCGTGACCCAATAGCGAAGAGAGATTTTCGCCATCGAACGCAGGGCTGTCAATAGCATCCAATTACAGAGACGGATTTCTGAATCAGCTAGAAATGCCAAGTTACAAGGCAGACTTGAACGATTAAACACCAACATACACCCAGATTACTGGTTTTACCCCGCTGTTTACACAGTTTACTTTCTGTCGACAGATGCTATGGCGAGAGCGCCATGTAAATGTGAATGAGCCAGCATTTTACTATAGATAAGGCTGGCTGGGCTTCAGAGTTCAAGTCCAAACCGTTGAGTCAAGAGCTCATCGGACTATTGCCTGAGCGGGCAAGCCTTTGAAGCAGATGGAGGAATCACCAGATATCAATGTTCGCCAGAGAACAATCTGCATCCAAGAATTCCACATTTCTATCTACTGACACTTTCGGATGCAAGATAACAGCTGAATAATTCCGCACTACCATTGGCGCTATCGACTCGTTAGTCGGCGATTCGGATCCAGACTCTCGGGAAAGCTGTCACCATGGCGCTAGTGACTCAACTTGAGAGGAACGGGGAAAATAACGAATGAGGCGATGACATCGGCAAGTTCCTGATATGCTTGGTCGGCAATAGAACTTGGAAGCAGAACATATTTGGCGGTGACGCTCCATCCCGTGAATTGGATCGTGATGCTCTGTGTCGTGAACAAGGGTAGAATACGTCGTCGAGATAGTCGAACTGCCGATAGTTTTTAATGACCATTCCCAATTCTCAATGGAACAGACAGACCTGTCCTGGTGATAACCATTGACTAAGATGTTCGGCCTACACGGTGCATTAGGAATGCCCTTCTCCAACCTCAATGCTTATCCCATCATCCAAACGATCGTGATGCTGACTTTGACGTAAAATCTCAGGGTCCACCATCTAACACCAATCCAGGTACCAAAACACTAAATATCAATAGCCCAACTACCGGACCCAAGAGGCGCAGGCTGAACGTCTCAACGCGGATAACGCCACACTACACTATCGAAAGCCCTGGGCATCACCAATTCCACAGTAGGGGTCTAAACACCTACAATACAAAACACAATTCTTCAACTCACTTTTGCAAACTTTCCTTTGAAGCTTCAACCGTCCAACTCGGTCTGTCACTCATTCGTTATCGCTTTGGTTTACCCCTACGCTCACTATGCGCTCCTTCATTGCCGTCGCGGCTCTAGCCATTTCTGGCGCCGTCGCTGGTCCTTGCAAGCCTCGAACCACAGAGACTTCTGCATCTGTCGCTTCCGAGACTTCGTCTGCTGATGTTGAAGCTACGACTCTTCCTGCACCTCCGGCCGATTCTATTATCACCAACACTTGCAATGGCGGTGGTCTGACAAGCCTTGATCCCTTTGTCGTTGATGGTCATGTCGTTCTCAACACTGAAGATGGTTATAATCCCGGTGGTGGAAGTACGGATAAGAGCTGTGCACAGCTCAGTGCCCAGGCGTCTCCCGGCGGTCGAAAGCGTCAGAGTCTTGGAGACATTGCTGCGCTGAAGCAATTGCTCACTGGACTCAATGTTCGTACTCAGTACACCATTCAGTTCTTTTACCTGGTCTTCACTCCTCCCCGCGAAACAACCTCTTGTGTTCTTGAAGCTTTCATTGGGTCTCAGAAGTTCTTCACCACTGGTATTTTCTCCAACGGTGCTAGTATTAGCTACAACGAGGTCTTGGTCTCTACTTCTGCCCCTGCTACACAGGGTTTCTTGAACATCCAGACTACTTGCTCTTCTGGAGGTTCTGCTACGGTCCTTGTTGATTCTATCTTTATCTCTAACCAGGTTACTCCTGAGAACATTGGTGACTTTAGACTCGACTTTGGAGGCGGTGAGATCCGTGAGCCTGTTAACAGCCCTGCTACCACCCAGTCTGCTCCCACTACTCAGACTCTTCCTGCAACCCAGGGCGGACCTGTTACTCAAAACGGTCCTTCTACTGCCACCGATGCTCCTAACCAAGGTACTACCAGTGCCAATAACAACGCCAACACTGCTCAGCCTACCACTGTTCCCCAGAACCACGGCACCGAATCTACTGGAGGTACCGTCGCCCCTACCGAGACTGGTATCAATGGTGCCACAACTGCTGGTGGTGAGTCGAGCCAGTCAACATCCGCTGCTCAGAACAACCAGCAGACCACTGGCACTGTCCAGGCTAATGCCCAGTCAACTTCTGCCCCTGTCAACCCTGGCTTCCAGACCACCACCTCCTCTGCTAACGGCGATGCCTCAACGGATGGCAACTTTGCTTCCACCACTACTCGTCCTGATATCCAATCAGCCACTCCTACTCCCGTCGGCTTCCAGACCGTCACTGCCTTCAACCCTGATTCTACCGTCGGACCCATCAACAACGCTGAGCCCCCTCAAGATAACTGCGTCAGCCCAAACTTGATCCCCAACGGTGACTTCGAGTCTGGTACCAGTGGCTGGCAGATCTCCGGAAACGCCGGTATCACCTACAACGGCCAGTTCGGTCCTCAAGCCCGTGCCAACAGCGGCGACCTCGCCATGTAAGTCCCTCCCCCTATCCCCTTGCATCAGTTGCACCGGCGATCACCATGCTGACCACTCCCAGGGCTCTCCACTGGCCTCAAAAAGACGGCGTCAAGGCCGGCTTCAAGCGCACCATCACTGGTCTCATGCCCGGCCAGCATTACTATCTCGGCTACGGCCACCACACGGGCAACGGTGCCCATCTCCCCTACTACGAGTGTGACATCCTCGTCAAGTTCGATGGTGTCAACTTTGATGACTTTGATCCTTTCTTCGACCCTAATGCTTGGTGGCAGTACCGCAACCGCATGAATTTTGTCACGCCTACGCATTCTACTGCTGAACTTTCGTTTGTTCTTACTTGCAAGAACAACCCTGCTCCTTTTACGCTTCTTATGGATGATGTTTTCCTTTCTGCTTGTCAGAAATAGATGGTGTTTTAGAGGATGAGCTTGTTTATAGAGTAGACTTAATAGAGCCTTGACGATCCTCAATTCCGGGCACACAATTGTATGCATCTGTATTGTATGATGATAATTGATGTATTCACTTCAGTCTTTGGCTACTTTTGTGTCCATTCCACTTCCACACCAAGCTTCTTGAAGTGTTCTACCAACGTAGAAATGTCTTCTGTCTCAATTGTAATCGAGACAAGTTCGACTTTGTGAACCCGGTCCCGAATTAATTTCCACCTCGCATTCCCTTTACCATGAATCTTTTCAAGATCACGGGTCAGCGTTTTGAGCTCAAAGTGCTTCGGCTCTCCGACAATCCTCACAAGTCCCGGTTCTTCAGGTGCAGACATTATGGCAATTGAAGTATGATAGTGTCGATCGGTGTTACTGCAAGCTCTTTGTGGCAGAGCTAGGAGTATTATAAGTTCCATTGAGTCGCCTCATGAACAGCGCATGGCTGTTATTTAAACACTTGAGCAGGGTTTATCAGGAACGGTGATTGCCTGTTACATATTCAGGACCTGTGACACATGAAATCGCCTTCAGCCTTGATTCACGTCAGAAATTGAGTCATGATTGAACCTGAAACAGTGGACATTTTTCGACAACAGAAACTTCACAATTGTGCTTTTCTCAGGCGACTTTTGGAACTCCCTCAGCCCATCAAACTCTACAGCCAAGAATTTCTACACTTTCTCATAATAACTTTGGGCGAGACGAGCGCTTTCACATTCATATAAAAGTTTAATCTAGCTCCCTGGCTACGAACTCAGGCCACGTTCACATCACTCCCAAATCTCCAAGCATTTCTCTCAAGCCAACCAGATCAACAGTTTCTGATGTAAATATGAGTAAGTCATCAATCCTGTGCCATTCTACCTTGCCCTCTCCATAGACTATTTCCAAGGCAACGTCGAGGTAGTCAAGGCTGAAGATCTCAATCTTTGGTAAAAGATATGAATATCCGATGCAAGTGGTCATTGTGATAGCAAGTTATCTTGGTGATGATCTTTGAAGCGGTGTTTGGTGTTTGATGTTAATGGTTGGTCTTGTGCGACCTCAGAAGATTGGGTTGCTAGAGGGTGTTTTATTCTTTCGGGCGCTGCTTGCCGAATTGTGAATCGCTTCCTTCGAGCCTCGAGCTATGAATGTGAGAAGACTGGCGTGAAGTGAACGTGTGTAACAGTCTCGCTATTCGCTGCCGGGTCTGTCTCGTGGCGCGTCACGTCCCATATTGGCATAGATGTTGTGACGACATTTGTCGCGAGTCAATGTCCTTCGTTGCTGCGATGAAATGCTCAACTGCTGTCACAAAGCAGCTCTTACATCCTTTCACGGATCAGATCATCGTCAATCAGGCTGTCCATTGAACATTAACAATGTCATTAAATGAAGCGGTCATTGATAGCGCGAAATAAACTCTATTATCGTCTATTTATCATACTAGACGTTTGTCGTAAACTCTTTTTCCATTAACCTTCTCAACATCCTACAAGCGGGACTTGGTGTCCTCCTCACGACCTTTCAGGTTGGGGTGAGGCGCACGAACAGGTCGAGTAACAGCGTAGAAGGCAAAGCCCTGAGACTGAGTAGAGAACTGCGATATGTAAGTATCTCTGCTAACAGAGAGGGGAGGTGAATGGATACTGACCTTGACCTTGGAGCCAACGTGGAAGAAAGCAAAGTCACCGGGAACAAGGTGGTGAGTGATACCAGTAGCCTCATCCTACAAATAATCAGTATCATCATCAACGATAAGCCGTATGAGGGAACATACCAAAACGTCAATCTGACCGCTCAAGACATACTTGCTCTCCTCAAAGTCATAATGCGCAGGACGAGCAGGACCAGCCTCGATCTTGTAGAAGCCCGATGTGATGTGAGCGGGGGCATCGGTCTTTGTGCGGATGGTGTGAAAGTCAGCGACTGTGGCGTTCTCGCCTTGGGGCAGAGGGATGAATTCGTGGCCGGCGCCCTTGATGACGGTGAGAGGGACGAGTTTAGACATTTTGACGGTTTAGTGAAGTATGGAGAGTCTAGAAGGAAAAGGGGAGATATGGAAAGATAGGGACGGGGTTTTATACCTTGAGAGTTGAACGTGTAAGACACTTCGGTAACTGCCCCGATGCTTGGGTTCATTTGTGGGGAACGGATGTACTCCCGGTCTCCACTTCGGCGCGGAGGTGAAGTTGATGTCAACCTGAAGCTGGAATTGTTCTTCCATTTCTGTTAAGATATTGCGGGTAAACGGCTGATACATATAATTTATGGGATCTCTTCGGTATGTCTGTTTAGAAATGTCTATTAATTATTCTCTTCATGCTCCTTTGTTGACATCGAATGCTGGCCGAATTAACTCTCCGGGTCTGGGGTTAGCGTAGCCGCCCGGACGAGACTCGGCATGTCTCCTCCACGTGATCGGAAAACTGTCATTACTGCCGAGAGGAGCTGAGCCTATCAATCACCTCAAAATCGGTTCATCTTACGAATGCCTTGAGCGGAGTATTTTACTCGTCAAGCCCATTCTGGTTTCAGTGGCTGATGAGGCTCTGTTCAACACTATAAGTCGTTGATCAAGTTCGCTCAAGAGGCTCAAGCATACTTGCAGCGCCGGAGACCTGCAGTTTTGTGACCTCACCGACAACAAATCAATGGAAGGAATGAGAGCGTGAGTCTTTCTGATGGCAAAATAATCCCAAAATCTTTGTTTTTCTACGTGCTCCAGTCAGAAACATCAGTGATTTCCCCGACAGCTACTGGTGCCAGGTGCCCGCATCAACTACCCTCGAGCGCAACGACGTCGGAACGAGATCTCGTGCGAGCAATTGTAAGTCTACCGACACTCTCGTAACTTGGACACCACAAAAGCTCCTGGTAGAATGATCAATATTATCTCAATAGTGGCCCCGACCCTGATACTCCTTCTCCAAACTACCAAGAAACCCCTCCACCTTGTTCCCACTTACAGTAAGCTCTTCAGCGTCGAGCAAAATCCACATCATGTGTCCTGGCATGGTCTCATTCCCCCTGATGTTCTTCCACTTATGTGCAGTAGCCCTTTGGACACACATATCGCCCTGACGCATGATACGCCTCTCCCCAGAGTCGAGAGCCAGCTCGAAGACTTCCTCGATGACGATCCCATAGTCGATAGTCAGAGCCCGATGAAATGGCGACTCCACGCCAGGGCCAAAGTCGATCATGCGGACTATGGATCCATTTCGGTAGCGGAAAGGAGGCTATGGGATGAATCAGCGAGGAAGCCTGTAACAGATTTGGGAGGCTTACCTCCTCCTGCCTAGCTTTCATGACATCAACGTCTTCATTGAGATTGACAGGGGTTTCTCGAGTGGAGTAGATAACAATGGCCACGGCCTTATTCTCACCCATGAAACGGTAGTGTTCACCATGGTCTGAGTTTAAGAAATGGGATTTGCCATCTTTGCAGTGGCCAGTGTGTCTGACAATCTGGCGTAGGCCCGGGGCAGGAAAGCTGCCAACATAGTATTCAGGAGCTTGTAATGAAGTTGTTGAGGTACCGTCTGCCATTTTGCGAGGGATACGACTTTCATGCGAGAGGATAAGTGGCGATCGAGACGTTGAGCTCTGGAGGATTAGGTGCCTGAGTGCCAGACGAGAATGGGGTTATTAAAGGTGTATCCTGTATACTTGTCCAAACTACTGGTTCATTTCTTCTGCAGCAGCTCCAGCAGAGGAACAAGCATGTGCAAGTTGTAGACCGAGAATGTTTCACGCCGTCAGATTTCTCATCGCCGCTTTGCAGTTCTTGGTGTGACTATCTCTAGATAATTCATCACTCGTGATATTGCCGATAAGATTGCACAGAATGCCAGCCCATGAATATTTTGACCTACACAAGATACACCAAAAATGATACTACCTGATCAGAATAACGAAAGATACAAGGGTTGTTCAGTACGTCGTGCTCTGATGTAACCTTTCATGACAATGCATACGGAACAAGGTAACATATAAAGCTACAGGAGTGGTTTAACAGGTCTTGAGTAGGGTCACGTTGGGCCACATTCCCACGTTGTCATTGTTAACGAGATCTCACCAATTACTAATTCATTTGCTCAAAAACTATGGTGTCGGCACTCGGGTAGATTCCATGCCCGTCTTGCTGAAACAGCAGGCTGTGGCGTCAATACACTACAGATACTACTACACCGCTAGATAGGAAGCTGCATATTGCATCAATAGAATGCGAGGCAGACCCGAGATGCTGTACTAGTAATGACTTTTAACAAGGACAACATATGTCTTATAATTTTTGAGTTCGAGCGCGATGCTGTGCATATAGCCTGTTATTCATTATACTGCTGAGTTGTCTGTTCACACTTCCTGCATCCCTTGGAGTGAGATCTTAGTAGATGGTACAGCTCACATACTGCCGATGATGAACGGAACTTCTCAGGATTTGGAGGCTTATCGATCGAGCTTGACACACCCTCGCTTTTTTATCATAACTCCATATTACATCAAGACTTCTTGCTATAATCGCCGCGCCGTTCATGCTGTTCCTTTGATCTGAATCTACCTCACCTACCTCATTCGCCTTATATTTCTTCTTCATCCACCTAACCTGTCTTGAGATACGCAGCAGTGAATCAACATGACAACTTCTAATCGATGCACCGAGCTTCCTGCTCCAGGCCTTCGAAACCCGTTCCGCTACGTTCCTGGCCATGATAGTAATGGTGAGCCAAAGTTCTTGTTGGTAAGGGCCATTTTTCTGATCAGAGCTGTCAAAGTGCCCCACTAAAATCCTTCAAGACAGACCAAGGGTGACCACCGTGATATTATGCTAGATGGTGCTGGCGCTCAAGGCATCATGTACAGCAGCAACTGAAATCCAGTGGAAGTTACAGGAGACGTCGACCTGGAATTTGCAAGAATGAACAGAGTCTGTCTCTAAAGTGCTGCATTACTCCATGTAGCCAACTCCAATCAGCCTTCTCTCCACGTCCCAAAAGGATGTGTCGTTCGCATGATAGACTTCGCAGCCGTCGCTGAGTCCAATTTGCATCGTGCATTGACACTCGGGATTGAAACTGTGTGAGGGCGAAGTTGAGCTGAGTTTAAGTGAAGATAGAACAGTCAACCGAGTCCTTCGTTCCGGGGATGTTTGCATCAATCGTGGTGCTATGCATCGCTGGAGGAACACATCCAAGGAGAAGCCGGCTCGCATGCTCTTTGTTATGTTGGATGTTGGACCTATTTTTGTTAATCATAAAGCGCTGGAGTTCGATATGGGTCATCTTATGAAGGAGTATGCTGACTATAAGGAGGGCGAAGGCGGGCACACACCTATTGTCTCAGCGGCAGAATGGTTCAAGAGCATTCCATCGACTCTGTCAGCCGTTTTTGCCCCCGTCGCAGATTCTAGTACCTTGCGCATCGCCATTATGCAGCTGATCAAGACGCGCTTTTCTAACCTAATACTAATGCCTATAGATCAGATCAGTGAGGATAAGCCGTTACCTAGCTTTGGTGTTGATAGCATGATTGCGTCAGAGTTTCGCGCTTGGTTTTGGGCAGTTTTACGAATAGACATACCCTTTTTAGACATCCTGAGCACCAAGACGTCTTTGGGTATTTTGGCAGAGTTAGTAGAAGGAAAGCTTTAGCTAGAAGAGACATGTAATATATCATTTTAAGAATAGAAATGATGTATTCTTCAGCCGAAAACCATGATGCTCATTAGAACTACTAGGCTGATACTGTCTATTTTACCATCATAGCAGCCTCCAAAGGTGTGTATGCATCATTCACTCCGTCTATGATTGTTCCGAATGAATTCACCGCTTGAGCTCACGCATTGTCTTCAAGTTGGTAGACCTCCAAGGACCCAGTTAGAGGTGCCGACAAGCTGTCCGTAGCCAATTTGAAGTGATAGTAAGCATGGTTTTACGGAATTCTCACTAAAATTATTATCTTTGGATCGTTTAACGATCATGAACTAGGTTAGTTTCTGGCCTGCACTACACTGTGTGACTGGGTGATTAGAGGATGGCTGGTCACAGGGTTTGAATTGTTAGCGTGAGTGCTTTGGGGTATCCTGTTGGTTTGATCGGTTGCCAGACAGGCTAAAATCATCAGGGAATGCGAAAACTAATCGCAGAATAATCCGCAACACAAAGGGCCACGTTGAAGTCGCCATACGTAGCTAGCCTTTCGTTCATTCATCCTTCGAAATCACCAAAGAGATCTGGAGACAAATCGAGTGCACCTGTCGATGCTACTTATCATTCAAAGCGTTGCAGCGCCAACAAACATGCCACAAGTCGAGACAAAATTGATGCGGCCAATAAACAAGTAGGTAGAAACCCATTCGCATGAAGGAAATGCGAAACCCAACAATTACCCCGAATTATCATTCGCTTGTCGTTGGGAGATACCATGCCCCACCCCCCTT
>JABEER010001404.1:0-23997 GCA_014824405.1 Fusarium sp. NRRL 66896
CACCCCCTCATGGTCCTCATCATGGCCCTCATCATGGAAACGGTACTCACCGGGGCCCTCATCCTCCTCATCATGGACCTCCTCACCACCCGCCGCCTCCTCACCATGGTCACCCTCCCTTCCCCTTCCCTGGAGGTCACCCTCCCCCTCCTATGTGCGCCCCTTGCGCCTGCGACCCTCACCATGGAAACCCTCCTTCCCCTCCTCACCATGGAGATAAGCCTCATCGCGACAGGCCTGAGCATGGCCACGGTGGCTTCCGCGCTGAGGATCATGAGGGCCACCCCCCTCCACCTGTAAGTCTAATTCTTCGACCAGAGAATGAACTCGTTTTAGCTAACTGCTCTTCAGCCTCCCCACCATCCCATCATTATCATCCTTGGAATCGTAACCATTGCTCTCGCTCTTTTCTGTGCTATTTCCATCGCCTACATTCACCGCCGTGTAGCGCGTCTCAGCCCTGAGGCTCGTCGTGCTATTCGCCGGGCATTCCGCCAAACCCGCGACGAGCGTCGCAAGAACTCTGCTCTCAAGGCTGCTTACCGTGCCTTTGTCACTCGATGGATTGAGAACGAGGACGACGAGAAGGAGGCCATGCTCAGCGGTGAGCGACGTCGACGATCATCTTCCTGCAGCAGCGTGACCATGGAAGAGGAGATTGCTTCTTTTCGTGAGGCTGCTCATATGGTTGAGGGCATCGTCGCCGCTGAGGAGGGTCACCACAGCCATGCTCGTTCTTACAGCTACGCTGCTGGTCCTCCTGTTCCTCCCCGTCCCTCACACAACACTGCTGCCACAGCATACCCCGGTTTCATGGAGACAGATGAAAGCCTTCCCGCCTACGACGACGATGAGCGTGACTCGTCGGTTGTAGCAGATGGATGCCGATACACTCCTGGCAGCTCCGATTATACCCCTTCAAACTCCGGATCCAATGCCAGTGATGTTCTGGGGGATACCAAGAACTAAATTAGACAATGACTTTGGGCATGAATGATTTTCTTTGCATATTACTATGATACACCAGATTTCCTTATTTTGAATTTATGCACATCAGATGTTGGATATTGGGAATTGTATTTACAAACAGCAAACGCTCTCGCTCAATAGAAGCTATAGCAATCTAATACCACAACTTGAAAAATGCCTCTATAATACGCTCTCATGCGTGATCTACTTGCTGGTGCTTATTCGTGCATGATCGTCTTTGTCTATGACCCAAATATGAACTCTTCATAATTCTTCGCAATTTTCTTGACGCCTTCGTCAAGGTTCCAGCCCTTGACCTTACAAACATGTCGGTACATGTCTTCCAATGCACTGTCCATGTGTTCGCCCGCAATGTGCAGATCACTCTCCACCAGGATGCTGTCGTCAGGCAGAGCCCGTAGCACATCGTCAGTTTTATTCCGGCCAGCATCAGTGCTTAGATTGACAGCCGTTGATAATGACACAAAAATACGAACCGGGATGGCCCGGTTCAGATACTGCCTCAATACTTCGACGCTAGCGCTGAATGAATGCAGACATATTCGTGGAGGGTACGGCTTCTCGCTGCCGTCGTCGTCCTCGTCTGAGAAGTCCTCAGCACCCGATGCCACAAGACGGCGCTTTCGTCGTGTTATAATCTCCCGCTCGTGACCCTTCCACGTTGCCGCGAGAGTCTCGTGCAAGAGGCCGTGAGCTTGCACGCCATGCACACTAACAACTCTTCGAGTTTTTGCAGCAAGACGAAGCTGTGCGGCAAGAATATCACGCTGGTGCTCTATTTTCACCCGATAAGGGCTGAGCTGTCGACCCTCACGACCCCCTGGGGTGAGCGTTGAATCTCTCTCTGCATGTTCTGATGGATGCCAAGGTTCTGGGAGACGAAAAGCCTTATCAAGGCCGATCTCACCAACAAGGGCGTGGGGACTAGTAGATAAACGGATTTCAGTTGCTTTGAGAAACGAGCTTACAGCGATAGGAGAAGGAAGAGAAGCAACAAACTCTGGTGAGGGCACCGGCTGTAGAACGGCAGCATAATGGGCTTGTTTGGCGGCATGGTCGGTCTCGGAGCCGGAGGTGGGCTGAAATGTCGGAGTGTTGGCCGAGTCGTCATAGAGTAGATGGGAAAACCACGGATGCCAGCCAAATGAGGGAATGGCACAGGTATCTGTTGCTTCGGAGTTGCCTTGACACAGTGCTTTAAGATCTGGGTTTGAATGTCTTCTGGCGACATCTGCAACGAGGTCCTGGTCCTGGGCACGTGTTGCCATGATGGTCAAAGCAGCAGCACGCATAGAGGGTATATCAGTTATTGAAGCCATTGTATCTGTTGGATGGCAGTGGGCGTCGCATATTGGCAGATGCCAGGGGAATGGAGGTTGGTCCCCTGCAGGTTCTGGCTTGGACTGCTGAGGCTCATCATAGTTATGGGTGTGTTGACACATGTTGGTGTTGATGATCTGATAATGATAGAGTCAAAGTGGTGTCGAGATAGCGGACTTTGGTTGGCACTATCGATGTAGTTTCCGTCGAAAAGAGCATATGTGAGATTGTTACCATCAATGGCTAAGGTTTTGAGGGCTTGATGCTATGAATGACAAGTTTGAGTGATGTCAGCGGGGAAAGCTGATGTGGATCATGATGGGTCAGGCATTATCGAGGCTCCAAGTGGGGGTTGACTTATGATAAGGCCGGTCAATACAATACGGACATAAACATTCAGTTAATCTGGGGTAAATCTCCATTAGCTTGAATCCAATGAATTTGGGAGGCCGAGCTTCAAGTTTGTGGATGAATATCAACTGCCTCGGCTTGCAATCACTCATGTGATGTGTGTGGTTGATGTTGGTTATCAATGGGCTTCAGTGGCTGTAAGGCAGAAGCTGTAAGTTGCTGGACAGTTTTTAGTGTAACCACCGTTTCCAGGGTCCTTTTGTGTTGCAGTTGATCCTCGCTGGGCGCAGATTACTCGGAAGTTTAATGTAGCCATCCAGTGTCTTGATATATCAGCATTGTGATGAGGATTTGATACTGCAAGTGCATCAAAAGCTCATCATAATATGAAATCATGCCTTATCGTTGCATTTCACCACTGACGTCGCTTTATCTGTACAGTTCGGCAGGTATCATTGACCCTCCTTCTGCCAACATGAAGCTTCCTCCTACCTCTTACTATCACTTGCATCTCTTCCTGGTGCAGGTTCCCCGCACGATCCTTCCCCGTGGCTTGTCGCGTTGCCGTACGACAGTCACCTCAGACACCATAAAAATGGGCAAGTGCAGCATGCAAACCGACCTAAGCCAAGCCAGGCCAAGGCGAGCCACCATTCACATGTGATTGCCTCCTCTCAGTGTAATCCTCCTCACCTTAGACCTCCGTCGTTTTTCCTTTACCTTGTGCCTTCTCCTCTTTTCTTCCCATCTCCCGAGATACATATAATTACGACTTCTACTTTGCTCCAGCTACAGCTTGATGCAACCCTGTAGAGTCACATTCACCGTACACCGACGCTACATTCTCGCCGGCTCAAGCACTTAACCCCTCCGCGGCGCATCTTTTGCAGCTCCCCGGAAACAATCTATCCTATCACGGCTTTGGGGGATGTCGACCCATATCTCGTCCTAGAGCGGCATCCATCCATTCTATGTACATATCGGTACTCTACACCAACTAGTTGCCCTCCTCTTGGTTCTCTTTCTTCTTCCTCTTACTTCTTATTCTTTCATTTCCACATCTTCTTTCTCCTTATAGCCCGTGCCTCGACTCGGCTTCCATCTGTAACCACTAATTACATTGTCGACAACCTCCACGCCTCCATACAGCACTCCTCGAAGCTGCTGTGGTCATGTGCTGCTAGTCTCGTTCTGTAACACCATCAATATGGCACTCCTCAACCCTGTATACGCCTTCGTCGTGCCCTTCCTGTTTGTCGTCACCGTTCCTCTTGCTGTCTTTGCTGGTATCACAACTACTATCGCCTTCTCTGTCCTCATCCTCCGAGTGTTGGCTGTGTATCTCGACGTTGCTCTCTCCTTCGTTCCTCACTACTTAGGTGGACGTAAGACTCGACCTTATCATCCAAATACTTATCATCCTCACCACCAACTCCTCGAACCGGCACCTGCAACGCTCTATACCAATCCCACACCTGCTTCTGCCGGTTCAACAGCATTTGAGTCCTCTTTGCGACGCCGCAGACATAGAAGAAGCTCTAGTGCTCTATCCACGGCAGGCACTACCACTCCAATTAGCGAAAAGGGACTTGGCTTACTACCAAGCATTGGTCCAGAGCGAGACTTTGAAGGCGTTGGTGGTTGGCGTCTGGGAGGCGACGATGAAACATGGACCACCATAAACTCACGACTTGAATTACCTGACAAGCAACATCATGGGCGAAATCATCATCGTTCCCCATCTGGTGGCCCCACGACACCTGGAGAGGGCGGGTACCTCATGATGAAGGGTCGTAACCGAAGCCCAGGAGCAAAACGCACATTAGCATCTCCTAATAGCTCCCGTACAAGAACACCTTCAGGCCCTCGGATTGCTTTCACAAACAAGTCATTCATTGACAGCTACTTTCCAAGTCTCAAAACCTCTCCGAAGGGACTGAAAAAGCTCCCGTCTCAGGGTGTCGTCGATGCGTAAGAACGATAAGGACTCTCTGCGCCATCGTGTAAACTATTCTAATGATCTAATAAAAGACTGTGGTTAAGGAGGTAAATGGAACGGGACCAAAAGTGTCACAGTTAAATGGTAATATGGGGGTTTTCATTGGCGTTTCAGCGAGAATTTGTCAATTATCTGAATTCAAATGATGATGATACAAAATAAAGATAGCAATGCCATTTCGAAAGAAAACGACAGGGGCGAATTCCAATCTGCTATTGCTCAATCCTAAAATGATGCATTCGTTGCAATATCCTATTCCTGGTATCTGCAACGCCTCCAACGCCAACCCAGTGTAAATCCATTATCGTAAAACATTGGCCAACCAAAAAGACGGGGTTGTCTTCTTAGAGAGTCTGCCAGAAGTAGTTTGCGTAAAAGAATCGCGAGAATTTCTTGTCCATGTTGACAACATGCACGTCCCCTTTGCGATCATTCCGAATAACAGCCTTAGACCACTCCCCATCCCTCTCGTCCCTCTCAATGTCGATGCCCAGGCTCCGATACACCTTGAGCCTCAGCAGCACCTCGTCGTCAACGGGATCTCTGCGTCGAGCATTAGCTGCCGCATCGCCCTCCACGCCCTGAAGCTCCAGCTCGCGAAGACGAGCCTTGAGGTCGGCGGCCGTCAGAGCAAGGCGCTCAGCGTCGGTCTCAGCATCAGAAGCAGCTTTGGCGGTGCGGAATTTTAGGGTATCTAGGCGTGCAATGTTGGACGCGTGATCGGCTGATGAGTGGGACGCAACGAGGTCGTCATGTCGCGATCTGTGTGTTGCGAGCTGACGAGAGAGCTTCTTCAGTGAGGATTCTGCCTCGCGGACGCGGAGATCGCGAGCTTGTTGCAGTGTTGAAAGTGACTCTGTAACGCGGGAGACGGCAAGCTTGTCTGGCGCGATGTTGAAATTTTCAATAGTATGGTGAATGAGCTGGATTTGTTAGCTTGGATAAAGGGGGTTACAGAGTTAAGGACTTACAGTTGCGGGTTCTTCGGAGAGCAACATCTTTGTGACTTATCCCGAGTATTTGATTCAAATGTGAGAGATTTTGTGTTAATGGCAGCTGTAAAATGAAATTCCTCTACAGTCTTAAACGTGATGATGATGGACTTGGTGTTTTGCCAACGCATCTCCCTTTTGGGCTAAACACGTTTCCGTCGTCACGACGACAATCAGAACTTATCTTATCAGCGTCCATCCCACCTCATTTACCCGAGCTTTGCCCGCCAACGCCGCACAGCGTCATCGGGCCCGCCACAGGCAAAGGTGAAGCCGAAAAGAGCTACCTCTGAATAACACATGCAACCTCCGTTACGTTACGTTTGCCATTCCACCTCGAAAGCCTCTTGATTCTGACGTAGATAATTTGTACCAAGTCTCCTATTCCTCCTATACAGAATACACCTTTACGTTCTTCGTCCTCGAGGACTTGTTCTCTCAAAATGGTTACCGAACTTCCATGTGAGTTTTAAACTGCATGACGATATTCTAGCTTATACTGATAGCCTCGTTAGATGCGCTCGATGCCGAGACGTTAGTCCTTTGTGTTCAAGATACGACGATTTCTATATCCTGACTGACGGCGACAGACCGCTAAATGCCTCTGAACTTAATGTGCTAAAAGCGCAATATGAGCGCGAGGGTGAGATGGTTGGCATCCAGACCAAGTTTAACTATGCCTGGGTAACCCTCCTACCTCTTGACCTATGATGTATCACACTAACTGAGGACCAGGGCCTCGTCAAGTCCAACCAGCGAAACGACCAGCAGCTCGGTGTGCGTCTTCTCTCGGATATCTTCCGCATCTCCCCCGAACGTCGCCGCGAATGTCTCTACTACCTTGCCCTTGGCAACTACAAACTCGGAAACTACGGCGAAGCGCGTCGGTACAACGATCTCCTTCTTGACAAGGAGCCCGCCAACCTTCAAGCGTCCAACCTACGCCAACTGATTGATGACAAGGTTGCCCGCGAGGGGTTGATGGGTGTTGCTATTCTGAGTGGCGTTGGTGTTGCGGCTGGTGTTGTGGGAGCATTTATTCTGAGGAATGCTAGGAAGAGGTAGATTATGGTATTATTGAGGAGGAAAACGTGCAGGAACATGTATTGCATGGGCGGTTTCGGGGACACTTTACTCACTCTTCACTATAACCTCTGGATTGGGCCCTATTGGAGTCTTGACATTATGAGATATGCTTGCATTACATAAAATGAAGCGACCCTTATTATATACGTTAACCCATTTTATATAAGTTTACCATTATTCACCCTAATTCCAACGCGATGTTGAGATGACTAGGACAGGACATTCGTTATCTGAAAGTCACATTCGACAAGGTAGTACAAATTTGCCGGGTGTCTCATTACGCGATGGTTTTCACTCATCAACGTCACAGACCAAAGTGTTGGAACAAGGAAGGCTAGACAAATAAAACAATGTTAAGGAAACCAAGAACAAGCCAGCTAAGAAACAAACCAAAGAGACGACGCATCACCATCTAGGGAATATCATCTGTCGAGACATAAATAACCATCCTTGTCTCAACAAACGTACAACTAAAATACAACAAGCTGCTGCTCGACAACCTCCTTGACATCACCCATCTGATCCTGTCTAATATCATCCATGACTGAGGCACCATTAAGCCCGAGGGGAAAGGAAAGGGTATCCGAAGGCACAGTATGTGAGCAGGGCAACAAGGTAATGTAGGTAAAGCTCAAGGAGCCAGCATGTCACCCTAAAAAATATGGCGAACCAGACGCATAAAACATATTAGCATCTACAACGTCTCTCCCAGCGAGAAGCGCTCAGATTGAAACACCTTTCGCCAGTTACCCTGCTGTTCTTCTCTCCAAAAGGTATTCTCATGTGAAAGATTAGAGGTGAGACCAACAGGTTCTCAGGTTTGGTTCGACTCAAAGCATGGTCTAAGTAAAACGCTTGCCTGTAACTTGAAGTCATACCGAGACTCCTGCAAAGCCATATAGTCTGCATCTCCCGTCTTGCATGACTATTCTTCATAAATGACTTTTGTTCCGTCTCCGTACGACAATCATTCCATGTGGCATATGTGATGTGATGTGATTAGGAGACAATGTTTTGTTTCTTAATTAAAAAAGGTGAGAGAAAGAGGCGACAAAGAAACGAGAATCGAATACAACGAGGGGCGTCGAGCTGGTATTGTATGGGCATCATGGGTACTCAGACATGGATAACGAAGGAGTGAAAGAATCCGCAAATCGTGAAGAGGCTGGAAGTTTAGCGAAGTGAGAAACCCTTTCGCTTTCCTTCCTTCTCTAGTGGCCGTCCGCTCTCGACGCGCTGCTTCTTGTCCTCGAGCTCCAGTCGTTGGCGGTCGAGTTGCTCCTTCATCTCCTTGTGGCGGGCGTACAGTTCCTCTTCGGATTGCTTGAGCTTGCTCTCCTTCTCTGCTACCTTCTGTTGGAAGACCATCTTCATTTCGGCCTCCATCTTGGCTAGCTTCTGCTCGTGCAGAGCACGCTCCTCCTCCTGCTTCACAGCAGGGTTGACCTCCTTGAAAACACTGGGGTCTTGCGACACGCCCATGGCGAGCAGCTTGTCGGTACGGTAGTTCTCGTAGAGCTGGTTATTGGTGTGCTCCTTGAGCTCCTCCATGTGTGTTCGGATGAGCATTTGTCGAAGCTTGACAAAGTCGCAGTGCTCCTCATTATCGACCTCGATGATGCCCCAAGGGTAGGCACGACCGCGAATCTTGCGACCATCGGCGCTTGTGATCTCGTTGTTGGCACCAACAACAGCGAAGGGAACCTTGGACATAATCTCGTTGTTCTCAGCGATCGTCTCCTCATCATCAAGCTCGTATCGGGGCCCCTCGAAGATCTGGATACCATGGTGCTTGATATCGGCGAGAATCTTGGTTGGTTAGTAATTGAACAAAAATTGGTAGTCGAATAACTTACTCGTGACTTGAAGGCGGCAATCTCCTCGTCGGTAAGGGTATCAGCCTTGGCGATGACGGGGATCAGGTTGACCTTGGTATGGAGTCGGCGCATGACCTCAATGTCAAGAGGCTTGAGAGAGTGGCCGGTGGGCTGGATAAAGAAGACACATGCATGAATACGGTTGTCAACAATATTCATGCGGTTAACCTTGTTCTCAGCATCCAAGTAGGAGTCGAATCGCTGCTCGATGTTGTCGACGATAGGGCGCCAAGACTCATCGTTGTTGACAAAATCTCCAAAACCTGGTGTATCGACAACAGTGAGGCGGAGACGAACACCTGCCTCCTCAATGTCGGCGCTGATGGACTGAATGGTAACAGTCTTGGGAATAATGTCGAGGCTGGGTCCCTTGCGCTCCTTGGGGGGGTACAGGGAGGTGTTGAAGAGAGTGTTGACCAGAGTAGACTTGCCCAAGCCAGACTCACCTAGGTCAGTGTTAGTCAGGTCCTTTACATTTCAAGCATCTCTGTACATACCAACAACCATCACGTTGAAGTTGAATCCCTTGCGAACACTCTTTCGGTGCCATTGGTTGGGGAGGTTGGCAAAACCGACATAGCCAGTAAGCTTTCTTCGGACAATGTTTCTGTTGTCAGCCGGGGGAGGGGGCTGAGATGGAACTACATGATAGTCAGCATGGGAGCAGATACATATAGGTTTAAGATTAACATACCATTAGCAGGCGAGGCGGAAGGGGCCAACGCCGGAGATTCGCTGCCGGGAGAAGCTATTGAGAAACATGTTAGCGACCGATGCAATCATTGGTGCTGAATATTATGCTGCCAGAGGTAGAGACGCAAGGAGGAGCCTGACTCGGTGAATATTCCGAACTCGTGTTGCGAGGATTTCCCTGGGTAGAAGCCTCGATTGTTAGATGATCGTGGTTGGGCTTCACAAGATCTATCCGGTCATCTACAGTTGGCCCACTTGTAACAGAATAGAGATATAGTTCGTCGAATGACATTGGTTTCATGGGGCTTAATGTCGGCGGATCCTGGATGTCCACGTCGAGCATACTGCGATAGTGGCGTACAGTCGAGGGTCGAGGGGAGGAAGGAGATGGGATTTTATCATCTTGGCTCAACGGAAAACTGATAGTTCGCTTGGAATCCCGCGATGCCTTTGGCGATGATTCGGCGAGAGGTGTAGTTGCCATGAAGAGGAGACTTCTGTCAAAATGCACGCTGCGAGTGCGAGCCTTGACGTGCTGTACCAAGTCGAATGTCATGATCGAATTTCAGGGGTTGGAAGTGCTGATTCTCAACGAGGAATGCTGTCAGGACCAAAAAGGGGGCTGATAAGATAGACCCAAGAAATTGTAGATGATTGAGAAACGAATGTCGTCGAGCTTATCGAAAATCGATGGATTGCACGGGATGAGTGTCGAGATTTGTCGAGCTCCCAGAGAACAGATCATCCTCGTGGTCGAGTTCGGAGGCTCTTTCCATGGTCTCTACCTGTCGCTGATGCCATGTGGTCTGACACGCGCGTGTATAAAAAGAAAGAATCATCTTACCCATATTGAATTATCAAGAACGGTCGAGTTGTAAAGGCTCGTGGGAAAGTGCGTGTTTCTAAGTTGAAAGCTGATGGTTAGCTACGTCAGGGGAAAGGCCAGCTAGCTACACGAGCTTGGTGGAATGGTCTCGGGGGAGACAACGAGAAGGGCCAAGCGAGGACTGGAAATCCCCAGGCAACAAGCGCAATGTGACAGGTGTACAGTCGAGGAGATATCGAGTTGATCGAGGGCGCTCCTTCTCGAAATCGTGGTCGGGCAGCAAGGAGTGGAACGAGGACAGCTACTCACGGAAATACCAGGAGACGCGTGTCAATGAGCGTCGCAACGAGTGAATACGAAGAATAGAAGGCGGCCTCGGGTTTATCAACGCGGGACCTACTCTCACGCACGATAAAAGGCGATCGAGAGAAGAGTAGCAATGATGAGGCTAGAAACGGGGGGGTAGGGAAAAAAAGAGAGAAAGTAAAGTGAAGGAGAAGGATGGGAAATTTTGGAGGCGACAGGCGGACCAAACAAGGAGACGAAATTCTGATGTGCTGTGCTGTTCTCCCAGCAGAGCATCCTTTGGGCAGAGAGCCATGCTGCAACAAAAGGGGTTTAGACGAGCTATTCCGAGTTGAGGCTGGTGTGGGTCCCCCAACTTACATGATCCAGGGGCATGCTCTGGAGATTTAGCGGACAGGGTCGCTGAAGGCCTACTGTTGAACCTCAAAGGGTGTTGCATGCGCGCTTATAATTGGTTCAAAAGACACGGGTCCAATTAACGGCGCGGGACAGGGGTCGTTGAATGGTAGGATGGGAGATTGAGGAGGGAGAGCTCTAGCTTCACCTCAAGCAAATTACTGCATCTTGGCTGTCGGCATATGTCTGTATCATATTCTAAGCGGCCATACAATTGACTCTTGATACAGCCTCTATCTGAAGCTTGACATCCTTTGAATTACCGGTGAGGGCCTACAAATGTCTGAATGTGGCCGGACCTCCTTACATCGCTCCATTCCCCAGGCAAGCTTGGAGCTCACCTGAGGTAGATTGTTTCTAAAAGGGGAATGCTACTCTAAGTACCTGTTCCTAGCTCGCTTGTGCTTCAAGTATCGATAATCATTCTCATGCTGCAGGTTATTGATAGGGGCTATTCTCTCCTATTTGAAACTATTGTTCGATGACTTCGATTGCATCGTTAATCTCTCTCATGTGTCATTTGTCTTGATCTACAGTATTTCTTTCCAAATCATGACCATTGACTCCTCCCTAGCGGCACAGCTCAGAGCATTCATAATTGGACTTTATCAGAGACAGATTCCAAGACATACGCAGATCAACCGTTTCTTGAAAGGCCAGGGTATCTTCTCCCTTTTTTCTCGTGGCCATAACGCTCGTCCGATATTGAATCACGGCATAACCATGTTATGGACTATTTATTTGCTCCTCGTCCTACCGTGCCCACTCGCCGTCAGTCCGGTTGCGCCTTAACCGCTCCCACGTCTGTGATCCTCGTTTATTAGTTTCTTTTCCTGGTCAAAACATCAAACATCTGGTCCATTCAAGCTGTTCCCTTTGTGGGTCCGGGATCAATTACTTTCTGTTCTAGCTTCTTCAATGACTATATTGGGCTCGCTCAAGCAACCAACCTCTTTTCGTTTACAGTACTTGGCATGTTAACTTATCTCTGAATATCCAATTATTAGATATACTAGTGAGGAATTCTACAAGACTGGCATGCGCAGATATGTCAATCAAACAGGCTTCTGTACGTTGATATGCCAATTCCACATTTGTATGACTGTATACGAGGTTGCATGAGTTCACTGCATCTGCCCTGAAAATAATTCCAATACCCAAGGTATCTTGTGAAAATCATCTTGAGAATCCTGCACGCTGCTACCTCACACCCTTCTCCTGCATGTACGACACGAACGTCCATGATTCGCATAGAAAGGGATGGGAAAAGCAGGTACACAACGTGTAATTGCATTCCAGGCAAATGTCCCCGGTCCGAACGAAAGGTTGTACGAAGTGATGTCGACCTCTAAAATGTTTCGCGTTCAACTGCGTTTTCGGATAATGCACCTTAAAGCAGTACATCAAGGCTCTGGCAATAGAATTTAACTTACTCTTATGTCCCTACCTCACTGCGAGCCGAGCAGTATCCAAAAGGGGCTGATGAAATAGTTGCCGAGATGTTGCCTTCACGCGGTTCTCCAGATGTTGTTCAGGAATACGGAGCATGATTATGTATGTTATCCTCATACATCTTAAAGTTGTGGCTCCTCGAACTTCCGACTCCGAGGCAATGGGCACATCTGACGCTACTACAAAGTACATAAAAGGACAGGTATTTTTTCTCCCCCCTCCTTCTTTTTACTTATTTAGTAGAGACGGTATAACATAAAGAGTAAAAATGGCTGTATGGCTTCAGGCTTGCTCGCGACTGGTTGTTATGCCAGTGCAGGGTAGACGACTTACTTGGTCTAACTTCACCGACGGATTTGGTAACGTCCAGCGTTCGGATTCGAGGATTTACCACATATGATGGTATAGCACTCACAGGGAGACACAGAAAAAGATAAGACATGTAAAACAAGTTATTTTTACGAGTAGAATATTGTATCTATACACCCCACATCGTCTTCTAAATGTCAAATAAGCACTGAACCCCTCAGTGCCTCTTTTAATTAAGATACACGCCACTTTTTTGCTTCTAGTAAAGGTATAGTACACTACTGGGACGAGCTGCCCAGACTTTGACGGCTTAACTTTATAGCATGATCACATCATCTCACTTATCTTAAGCGAGGCCAGCCTGCTGGCTTGCAAAGAATCGTTTCGACTCAGCACATCTCTCGCTCTTGCACCCAGGGCATCGAAGACCCATCTGCTTAGAGCAAGCCTGGCCTTCTGCCAAGTGCGCCTTGGCAATATCGGCGAGAGCTTGGATAAAGACAGGACTTCCATTGAGAGACTCAACTCGTTTGACAGTTTCGGGGTGACCACTGTCGCCGATGACTTCCTGATCCAACTCATATAGAGTTTCGATATGGTCGGACGTGAAAGCGATGGGGATGAGTACGAGATCCTTCTGACCCTTGGATATGTAGTGCTCTACGCTGTCTGAGGTCTGAGGTCCCAACCAGGCCGACGGGCCGACCTGAGACTGCCAGCACAGTCGGTAAGGGTTGGAGAAACCGAGGCGCTGCATGACAGCGTAGACAGTGGCCGCAACTTCAGCAGGGTAAGGATCACCTATATCATGTTAGATGTTTTACAAATATACACGATGAAGCGACAAACCTCGGTTCACGACAGACATGGGCAGACTGTGCGCAGAGAAGAGCAGCACAACATCCTTTCTTCGCTCCTCAGGGTATTCCGCCAGCTTGGCCTCGATATTTTGGGCAAAAGCCTCGACCAATCCACTGTGGTTAGGCCAACGGTCAATTACACTCCAGGTTATGGTACCGTCACCAGACTCCTTGTTGGTCTTGCCTTCAAGTCGGTGTCTCCACTTCCATAGCTCGTTCAAGCTGCTACCTGTTGTTGAGCAAGAGTACTGAGGATATTGTGTGAATGCGACAGCGCGGCCACCTTTTCCATTTCCAAAGCCGTCCTTCAGCAGCTGCTCGTACATTTCCTCGGTCAACGGGTTTGCGTATCGGAAAGCGACGTAGGGCTTATGAGGCGCAGTCTCGGGGGAGATCTTGTCCAAGATCTTACACATCTCGGCGTTTTGGTATTCAGACCACTTTCGAATTGGGGATCCTCCACCAATAGCCGAGTATTGCTTGATGATCTTGGGTGTTCGCCGCTTCGAAATTAAAGGACCGAGATAGTTTTGTAGAGGGCCAAGAGGAATCAGATCGCCGTCAGCCTGTGGTGGTGGTTAATGTACATGATTCGGAGGACTCGGTGCTTCGATAATGACTTACAAAAAGGCGACTCAAAAAGTCACCAACCTCATCGGTAGTCGAAGGTCCCCCCATGTTGAGGAAGACCATAGCCGTAGGGCCCTTTGATCCAGTAGCATCTTGGGTGACAGGATGGACGGGAGTGGCCAGATATCGCCTTTGAGTAGTGATTTGGGGTAGCGCAAGTCGATGCGTACTGGCCTGTGAAATGCTCTTACAGAGCTGGCCTCCAGATCTTCGCAGAGCCATTGTCGATGAACTGTCGCTGACTTCAAGAGACAAGGCGTGGGAGGGGAAAGAAAAGCCGATTTATTGATCAATTGGAAGTGGTGCGAGGTTTGGAATCATAAAACAGCTGAGGTGGTGTAAAGAAATCTTATGTTACGTACATGCAACTAGTGCCGACGGCGATGATGCACGCATCTCCATGGGCTCCGGGATCGCCTACAACGCATTATATCGGAAGTTGGCCAAGGCTTGGCTGTTAGGAGTGACTTGCTTGGCCTGCGGAGTTTCCATGGTGCAGGAGGTACTACTGAGCAAGGTATCATCAACCAATCACACAATTGGTAATCGGTCGAATCAGTTCACGTGAGCTCGCGACAGGCAGCGCGTCGGCCCTTGTCATTAGCTCGCGTTTGCCTAAAGCTATGGCCCGCTAGCATGAGATCACTCATCAGCTCTTAAAATCAAGCTGACCCGGGGATGAAATTGATTAGTCTTCACTAAACAACAGACGGACATCAATCACATCAATCATGGCCGATAAACAGAATTGGCGAAAAGAAGAAGAAGAAGATGAGGAGGAACAAGAACTTGACGAGAACGTGAGTTGATCGAACATTGATAGCTGTCCCAACTCCATATTGATCCACTCATAGAGCTATAAGGCACAGAAGGATGCCATCTTGCTTGCGATTGATGTTAGCAAGTCCATGTTAGAGCCGCCGCCGCCTTCGGATTCCAAAAAGGCAGATCGCGACAGCCCTGTCCAAGCGGCTTTAAAATGTGCCTACAATCTCATGGAACAACGCATCATCTCTAATCCCAAGGATATGATGGGCATTCTTCTCTTTGGAACTGAGAAATCAAAATTCCGGGACTCTGTAGATGGTCGAAGTGGTCTGGGTTACCCTCATTGTTACCTATTTACTGATCTCGACGTGCCGGCGGCAGAAGATGTGAAGACTCTCAAGGCCTTGGTCGAAGATGGCGAGGACGAGGATGAGGTACTGACACCTTCGGATGAGCCTGTAAGCATGTCGAATGTGCTATTCTGCGCGAACCAGATTTTCACAACAAAGGCTGCGAACTTTGGCAGTCGTCGTTTGTTTATAGTAACTGACAACGACGATCCCCACGCATCTGACAAACAGGCCAAGTCCGCTGCAGCGGTACGAGCCAAGGATCTGTACGATCTTGGGATTCTGATAGATCTATTTCCCATTACCCGTGGAGACGAGAAATTTGATCTCAACAAGTTTTATGATGTAAGAATCGTTCTGAAGATATCAGGGAACCAGCTAACATGCAAAGGACATCATCTATCGTGACCCTGTTGGAGAGGCGAACATGTCAGAAGTTCGAACATCGAAATCTGGAGACGGACTGACACTGCTCAACTCGCTCATCTCAAATATTAACTCCAAACAAACTGCAAAGCGAGCACTGTTCTCAAATTTGCCATTCGAGATTGCTCCTGGGCTACGCATCTCAGTCAAGGGATATAACATCGTTCATCGTCAAACACCAGCGCGCACTTGCTACATTTGGCTGGACGGTGAAAAGCCACAAATTGCTACAGGTGAAACTACACGAATCGCGGAGGATAGCGCCAGGACCGTTGAAAAAGCAGAGATAAAGAAGGCGTACAAGTTTGGCGGCGAATACGTCTACTTCTCCCCTGACGAACAGAAGTCATTGAAGGATTTTGGATCACCCATCATTCGTATCATCGGCTTCAAACCGCGCAGTTTGCTCCCCGTATGGGCCAGCACCAAGAAGTCTACGTTCATCTTCCCCAGCGAAGAAGATTATGTTGGTTCGACCAGGGTATTCACAGCACTCTGGCAGAAACTTCTCAAGGATGACAAAATGGGTGTCGCTTGGTGCATCACCCGTGCTAATGCGCAGCCAATGTTGGCCGCCATCATACCGTCTAGAGAGCGGTCTGATGATGACTCGGGAACACCTTATCTGCCTGCTGGCCTTTGGATCTATCCTCTGCCATTCCAGGATGACCTGCGAAATATCAACCCACCAAGCGAAGTGCTACGAAGTTCTGGAGAACTCACAACGCAGATGCGAACTATCGTTCAGCAACTCCAACTGCCAAAGGCGATGTACAATCCATCAAAATACCCCAACCCCGCGTTGCAGTGGCATTACAGAATCCTTCAAGCTCTTGCTCTAGAGGAAGAGGTACCCGAGAAGGCGGATGATGCAACGGAGCCGAAGTACAAAGCAATCAGCAAACGAGCAGGCGGTTACTTGGAAGAATGGTCGGAGTCACTAGAAGAGGAGTCTGGCAAAGTTGCGAACAAGAAATCGACTAAGCGAGAAACAGACGATGAAGATATGGATAGGCCGGCGAAGAAATCGAGAGGCACATCGGAGAAGGCATCCGGTTCTTCCTTCAGTATGGCTCAATTGAAGGCCGCAATCGAAGGCGGGACTATCCAAAAAATGACGGTAGTTCAGCTTAAAGATATACTGGCTACCAAGGGTATGAGTACCGCCGGACGAAAGGTTGAATTGATCGAGAGAATCGAGGAATGGATAGAGGAAGGCTCATAAGAATGAGGTACGTTGGCACAAGAGTGTGCATTGTCGGTACTTTATATGAAGTATTGAAACGACTGGGTGGCTGGTGGAACGGGCGTTTGTGCTGCTTTGTAAGGTTATTGTTTATCAAGCGGCGAAGACTTGATCATATTGAATCAAATACCGAGGACAATAACCCCGCTATATTTGTTCCTTGAGGTGGTGAGGATTAAATGTTTCTTTCATGGAAGCTTTCGAAGCTTTCGCAACCACTTCCTTTTCATCACATTCACCAAAGCTTCTTTTACTCGGCAGCAACATCACAAGTTGAGCATCTTGGCAAGTCAATTATAAAAACGGTCATACTTAACCTCTATTCACTTTGATCTGAGTATCTTTTTTCTAAAATTCCAATATGAAATATGGCGACTGCAGGCGGGAGGATAGCTTCATCCTCTATACTCACACCCCCTTCAGCACCCGTTAGTGGCTCTCAGTGGCGAGGCGCTCAACTCACGCCCACTAAATCTCAGGCCCATGCAGAGTTAGAGCTAAACACTCCCCGGCCCCTTACCTCACCTGTCAAATCCGTAGCTCCACCATCACCCACCTGCGCGTTCGTGAGCCCGCAAACGCCAGGACAGCGTCGCCCGAACATCCCATCGGCAGTACTTGTAGCCTCATCGCCTCAGAAGGAGCCGGGCGCTGACGAGTATACCTCAAGGCTATTGCGTCTGGCGCGACGCCCACCAACCTGCGAGCAACGCACCACCATGGCCGATTCCCTCGCAAGCCTTGGTCTTGGCGGCGCGCAGACACCAGCCGCGTCAAGTAATCCGCAATGCGATTCGGTCGAGGAGCTCCAGTTCAAACTACGAAGCATACTAGATGCCAAGGCGACACCCACCCGGGCCGAACATGTGGCTCTGACAATCGAATTGAGAGCTACGGTACGATTTCAGTTGCCTGTGTCAGAATCGGAGAATGGGGCACTCGAGAGCCTAAATAACATTGATCCGTCACTGGGAGGAGCACAATATGTAGGAATGAATGGCAATCATGATGAAGGACAGCTATCGCGCGTGGTATTTGCCAATGACACACTTATGAATCAACCACAAGATGACCCGACCCTTCAACGATCTGTCGCCAAACATATCATTTCAATAGTCAGCTCAACCGACGGGAGTACCTGGACCGCTCGAGAAGTGTCGCGAGGTACACAGGGATGGACTTTTACGTATTTGTGCAAGGACTCATATCAGCAATGGACTCGACAGAATGCGAAGAACCCAACGAAAACAATAGTAGGAGAGTTCAGTTATAGAGAGCCTGACCCAGTTCTGCATGGTAAATTCAGAGCGTCAGCCAAAGTTGTTTCAGTAGCTGATAATGAGATAGCTCGACCTGCTTTTGACTGTCGAGGATCTATCACGATTGCCTTTAACCGCGGCAGTCGCTCCATCACAGTGAAATACGACCATACTCCTTTGCACAAAACTGTTGCCGAGCTGGCCGCCCACTTCAAGCCTGCCCCTCGTCAACTGGGACCAGGCGCGCAAAAACTCCAGGAACAGCAGCAGAAGGCTAAAGAGAAGACGCCAAGGAAACCCAGAGGCGAGAAGAAAGGCAAGAAGGAGAGAAAGAAGCGGGATTCGACTATAAAGGCGCAAGATGAGAATGGTAATCCCCGGAAACGAAAGAAGAAAAACAACGGTACATCTCAACCGACGGACTCAGTAGACGGACCGATGATTTCCCCAGACTATCCTGGGGCACCAGCAATCGATGGGCAAAACCAAGGGGGTCGGTCGTATATGAACGACGGAGAAGCATCGGGCAATCCTGGGCAGCAAGGATTCAACGATTATCCTCAAGGGTTGATGGGGGACGCATCAGCAACGACAAATGGAACTTCGTCTCAGCAGGCGAACGGCCAGATGGCTTCAGTTGCTTTCCCAGTTAATGTCTCAGCAGCTGAAGCAGCACGTCGAAAAGAGGCAGCCACGACAATGCTCAGCAACGCTGGTGTCGATCCCACCACATTGTCTCCTGAGCAGTTTGGTATTTTCGCCAACCAAGCACCAGAGTTACAACGCGAGTCATTGAATATGCTAGTCAAATATGGCGCAGAACGGCTCCGGATTGTCCATCCAGGTAACAAGGAAGGCTCAACACAGGCAAACTCTTCAACACAGAGCAGTCAGACAACTTCAACTGGACCTAGAACCACCAAAGAACTAGTGCCCCAGTCAAGTGCTCAGAGCAACGCGAATACAGATACTGAGACAGCAGTAGCTCAGGCTGCTGACGACACCTCCACTCCTAAGCTTCAGAGGAAGACGATGGGCAAGTCGAGAACAGCTTGTTTCCCCTGTAAGGCACGGAAGACAAAGGTAAGTGCCTCTCAAACTAATCAAGTGCTGCTGAACTAATATAACATAGTGCCCAAGGGAGAAACCAATCTGCACCGAATGTGCGAATCATGGGGCTGCATGTGAATATGCACCACAGAAACCAAGAAACAAGGCAACGAAGCCCAAGAAGTCTGAGGCTATCGTTGTTGACGATGACGATGACGATGACGATGACGATGACGATGACGATGGCGATGAGGAAGATGAAGAGGTTGAACAGCAGGAAGATGCTGAGGGAGAAGGTACCGAACAGGAAGATGACGAACAACAAGACACTTCACAGGACTACTCATACCCTCAGATGAATATCGGAAACATGGTCACCAACACCGATGCAACAACTCAAGATACCCACTCCACACAAAACAACTACTACCAGCCTGCCTCCGGTCTAGCTCTTCCTCAGCCAGACCCTTACCCGACCAGCTCTCAAGCAATGGGCACATCAGTATCACAGAGAGGTAACTACTCTCACAACCTGCCAGAAGTGACACAACCCATGGTCCACCCAGTCCCTCCTATCCCAGCACCAGCTGGAACGATCGCTCCCGCTGAAACAAGGCGATGGACCGCCTTTGGTAGCGGTAGTGTCAATGGAAGTAGCACCAGCAAGACACGAAGAAGTCTTCCGTCTGAGCCCAGCCATCCAAATACACAAAACATTCCTGCAAACCCACAGCCATCAGACTGGGCTCAAACTTCTAACGCGACTATGCCTGCAACAACAATGGCATCTGTTTCTCCGCAGATGACATACGAGACACGCTCAAGCGGAGGGACTCGACAGGAGAATCAGAGCCTAACGAATGATGCTTCCCAACAAGCTACAGCAGTGGCCAATACGGTCATACAGCAGGCTCAGGCACGTCAATCGCCCGTCGCTGCGGCAGCCATGATGGCACAAGCCCGCAAATCTCCTTACCAACAACCTGCTGTTCCTCGCACGACTTCTGGAACAAGCCAGCGAAACCAGTCTCGCACACCTGTGAGTGAGCAGGCACGAGGTTACCAGTCTCCTTCCGACATGGCTCAGCAGCAAAATCCGCGAGGCAGCACTCATTACGATACATCACACATGTCCAGTGGTTCCGGCTATAATGACTATGGGCGTTACAGCGGCGCTAGCACCGGAGCAAGCCATCAGCCACCCACAACCATGAGCACATCTTATCAGACTACTTCTTCCACTGCAAATCAGTGGTCTAATTCTTCGAGTCGAAACGATCGCTCATATGGCACCAACCCATCATATCAAACGCCTAATATTCACGCACAGACAACAGCAAAGCCAGCGGCATCCCGCCAGAACTTCAATATGCGCGCAAACACACAACAGCATACTCGTGCTAGCAGTGGTTCATACAACCAGCAGAAACAACAGCAGGGTTACCCATCATACTCTGGATCTACACACCAGAACCAACAGGGTCAGGCATCAAACCAGCAACAGCCGTCAAGCTGGTACTTCCAAAACTCGCACAACCCTTCTATTAATCCTGGAGGCCAGTCGTCTGATTATAACTATGAGACATGGTCAGGCGTTTAGGGATCAGCATATTCAATTGTACACATCTATCATCTATGGCTCATGATTGGGGCTGAAATTGCTATGGACGAGTTTGGCGAATCGGTTTATTCAGCGCGATGATTACGGCATAAACAGGACTCGAGTTAAGGCACTCATGTCTGGAGATACCCAGCAATGTCAGACAATTGAGAATCGCGGGTAATAGCATTTTTGTTGCATTTGACGGATGTGATAGTATTTTTGAAGCATCACACCGCTTAAATCATTATTAGGTGCTATTCAGCTCATCATTAACGTTAACTTGTGTGTATTCCCCTCAAGTTCCGCCGAATTCCATGGTATTTCCGTCACATTAATTTCCAGTCATTCGTCATGTCACACAAAGTATCCCAGTGTGGTATCCAAATTGGGTTGTCCGCCCTTAGATGTATCGTGCTTCATCTACTCAACATGGTCTGAAATAGCAAACTTGCTGAGAGATCGCAGCTTGCCACCGTAAAAGTACAGCAGCCAGATACCAATGATACCAATAACACTCAGGCCACCAAGAAGACTGGTACCCTTAGCAACGCCGAGATTGTCAAATAAGGGCTGGGCAAAGAGAACACTGCCACAAGCAAGAGCACTTCGGAAGAAGTCATTCGCTGCGAAGAGACTGGCAGCGTACATTGGGTAGCTGAGAGGAATGTACACAAAGATACACTGCATGACAATGAAAACTGTAGCTCCGTAGATGGTGATGCCAATGGTGGGTACGATCCAGTGGATAGAGGCTCGAGCTGTCCAGGCAAAGAGGAACAAGCCAATGGTAGGACCAAGGGCGGCCGGAAGAGCTGGAACGAGGCGGCTTTCTTGGATGGGCCAACCACGCTTAGCGATGCGGGGGTCCATGTAGAAGTAGAGGTAGGAGACGTAGAGGCCTACTCCAATTATACAAGAGACGAGAACGCAGAGGAAGACGAGACCGATTTGGCCAAGGTTCATGTTGTAGTAGACTGGGTAGACACGGGGGAAGACCTCGAAGACTAAGAAGAGTTAGTTATCAGAGATACCAATCATATAGTCGAGGAAACTTACATGAATAGTAGATACCATAGATAATGGCAGTGTAGACCTGCACGAACAGCACGGCAGGATCCTTGATGGTGATTTCCATGGGCTTGATGAGGGCATCGACAGCAATAGCAGAGACCTTCATATGACGCTGGTCAATCTCACTCTGTGACATGAAACGTTGGTTACCAGTGAGCTTTCGAAGACGCTCTGCTCGACGGAGGAGAATGTTGGCACCACTGGTCTCAGGAAGGAGAAGGAACATGAGGATGAAGATAGGGGCTGAGGCCCAGATACTTTCGTAAAGAGACCAGCGCCAGTTCTTTGCGGGAACGGCGAAACCGCTGATCAGAGGACCAAGAGCAGCTGAATATGTTAGTTGAAAGTAAGTGACAGTGAGAGAAAAGGAGACTTACGACCACAGTAAGCAGCCGAGACCCAGGCCATCATGGCATAGGGGAGAGCCATGAGGCTGTAAATATCTCCTAACGAAGCACCACCAGAAGCCAAACAAGGCGAGCCGAAGAAGCCTTGAAGGAAACGAAGAACCATGAGACCGGGATAGTTGTTCACTAGTGCCGTAGGAATAGAGATGATAACAAAGAGAAACATCGTGACGATGTAAACGGGGTTTCGTCCAATGCGAGGGATCTCACTCAGGGGTGAGAAAATCAGAGGACCAATACCATACCCCAAGACATATAGTGAAAGACCAAGTGTAGCTTTAAGCTGACTAACTCCAAAAGCGCGCATGACACCTTCAGTTGAGGAAGTGTAGATCGCGGAGGATGTATACACGACGAAGGTGTATAGACAGATGATGAGAGAGACACCTAGGCGGCGGTTGTTGGTCCAGTTATGAGGATTCTCGTTATCGTCGCTGAAGTACCAATCGACGAGGATAGAGCCATCTTTTGTACGCTTGGGGACAACAGGGATAGACTTGACCTTCTCGACATCGTGCTCTTCATCGGCTTCGAGTCTGTCGACAGTGTAGGCTTGTGTTTCTTGGGGAGATCGTGATCGATGGAGTCTCATGGGCTGAGGATCAGCACGCTCTATGTCGTCGTTCTCATTATTCTTCTCGCTCTTCTCATTCTTCTCATTCTCAGCCTTGAGCTTGGGATCTTCCTCTGCTGCAACAGTAGACGAAGCTGACGATGCGAGAGCTGTACCAGTGAGGACTGTGTTGTCGTTGGGAGAAGACTCTTCGATGATAGCATCGGGGTTGTTAATCACTGCAACCCAGGACTCTGGAAGCTTGAAGTCGGGCTTTTCTTCTGGGTACTGGAGATACTTGTTGCGAGTGACGAAGCGGATGAGTTGCCCCAGGGGAGCATCTCTGATGAGGTCTGACATGTTGATGTTTATCTTCTTATCGGAGTAATTGTATTAGAGGGAGATAAGAGGAAGATATTAAGTGGGAAGGGTTCTCTTTAAGCTTATTATGCTAACTGAGATCTGGAGTTCAAATCTCCCTGAGGCATGCACTCGTCTTATACTCATATTCTCTCCCACTCCTCTACTCCTCTGCAAGCTCTTACACCACGGAGCTTAGCAATCCGGAGTTAGTCACCCATCATGCTGTAATGTAATCTTAGCCCTTCCACATGTCTTTGATAGTGTCCATACGAGCAAGCATAACTCTGTAAGCCACTTTCGGACTAACATGCCTGACGTTATTACCAATCCCTGCTCGGTGCTCGGCCTACTTTATTATCCTAGAGATGATCAACAAGCTACATGTTATGGAATAGTCTGGACCTAAGCGGAGTTTAGGGCTGACATGTAGGATTGGAGGGTGATTAGTTTTTATCACCGGGGTGAAGTTTTGCTTATCTGTGTGAGCACTTACACTGTAATACTGTATGAATCTTCACTTTAGCCTGTGGGTCTATTGCGAATTGAGTCGGATTTCTTACGTTTTAGTCGAATGTACACGGTAGTTGACTCTGTCTACAGTGAGATTGATGACCATCTGGAGACTGAATCTATATGTCGTCATCGAGATCCGGATGCTCGGCTGCCTTTTTCTTAGACTATTGTTGATCTGTGAGCACTAACACGACGATATGCGCATCTTGGCTGCTTACTTTGTCTTTCATCTCTGAATCTCAGCCTATATCTCTGTCTCCCCCTTACACATGTCTCTCACCTCAGCGGTAAGCTCCAAGAA
>JABEER010001405.1:0-17269 GCA_014824405.1 Fusarium sp. NRRL 66896
GCCGAAAGGGGGGTGGGGCATGGTAACAGCCTTGTCAAATCCATGCGCCGCATTCTCAAGTCGGACAACCTCGACATTGGCGCCACCCGCCTGCAACCTTTCTGCCATTTCTTCAGCCTCAGGTGACAGGTTGTCGGCGCCACAGGTGAACATGATGGTGGTGGCAGGGAAGAGGGCGGGATCAGCAAAGATAGGCGACACCCTTGGGTCTTTGCGCTGCTCGACTTTGGGCACATAACATGTAGCGAACAAGCGCAGAGAGAAGACGGGAAACGGGTTGATTGGGTTGGGGACTTTCTTTAGCGCTGGGTCGCGCGCAAGGTCCACGAGAGGGTAGAATGCGTAGGCGGCCCTAATGTTGATTCGCCTGAAATGGCCCCTGAGCTCGGATGCAGCAACCAGGGCCAGGTTAGCGCCAGCACTGAAGCCAGACACGGCTATCCGATCTGGATCAAAACGCTGGGTCTGGCTCTCGACCCATTTCAAGACGTCCTCCACGTCTTCCACGGGAGCTGGATATGGGTGCTCTGGTGCTTTACGATAATCAGCGTCTAGTACAACCACTCCGGCTTCATTCGCAACCCTGTCACAAAACTCGTGATCCATGCCCAGGCTCGGCAGGATGAAGCCGCTACCGTGCCAGTTGATGAGAAGCCCTGGCGTGGTTTCGCTGTGGTCGAGTGATTGATGAAGCCAAGCCTTGATGACACGATTCGGATCTCGAGTAGGGATCTCTATGAGGGTTCTGGTGCTTTTTGGTGCCTTGACTAGAGATCGCATAAATCCATATGCTAGAATTCGTGATATGGAAATAAGAGTCTTGAGGTACAAATACTGCAGAGGGCTGAAGTCGGCCATGGCTGCTGGCGTGAGCGGCATGTAAGACTACGAAGTGAGAGTTATAATAATTAGATGATTTGCAGGTGCATAGGCTATTTGTGTTGCCTTTCGGAGTCCGTCCCGGGCCCGAGGTGGTATCCGCAATTACGCTTTGCCTAACTTTAAGTCTAAAAGTCGATTTCTTTACAGGGGGTATGGCTGAAATCTCGCTGGCCGTGGTAACTTATATGACCCACTGCCAGTTGCCAAGGACAGTCTTCCGGATACCGTCGTCAGTTACAGGCACAACAAACAAAAAGTCGCTTAAACCATTTGGGAACTCCACTTACATTTCCCGGTATGTATTCGCCGAGTATCGTGTTCTCTCGTGCTAAGCATGTCTATCTGACCTCGGCTGTGAATTTTGCTTGAGCATCGTGATTAGTTGCTAGACAGTACGTGACCCCGACCGCAGCCGTGACTGTTCTCTCGGATCCGGCAAACAATCAAAACCTCGCCGTTACCGTGGAACTCCTCTGGGGTCAGTTTCTATATATATCAACATAATCAACATGTTTGGGACATAAGATAACAACTGCCGGATCCAGGTCAGGCATACTTTTTAAACCTATATAGCTTCTTTCGCTTTCTAATAAGGAACAAGCTATTTAGGAATAAGATATCTCAAATTACATACTCTGTCAATTCAGCATATCACCAAACTGCTTAAAGCTCTTTTTACCATCAAGCACAACAGGTCTATGCTGCTTTCATCGATCCCATGTTTCCTCACCACGCAGACCTCAATTTCAAATCATTGAGAAGCAGGATTCCGTTCAGCTTCTCAGGGTGTTAGTGATTGATAAAAGAACCTACTTTAGCGCCATTGACGAGATCGTCGGGACACGGATCTTCGGCACAGATGTTAGCGCATCTTAATCGGCAGCGCCCAATCATACGCCTCAACAACCGCCTTATTGACGATGCAGCCAAGGAACAAACTTTCAATAGATCAGAGCCGTTTTCAATAACGGCTAGGCCCCTGATTGTGATGATGTGGCTTCGGGAATCTCGGCTACAATACGAGATAGGGCATGATTACCAGGGGACCAAGGGTCCTCCTGTTGTCGTAGGTGGCTCTATGCTTCCACTTTCAGCTGTCCCACTTCTGACTGCGTAGTACCTACTTTTTGATATGTCGTTGTGTCATCCCAGTCCGCCCATGAACCGCGGAGTACTTGAAGGTTTGTTCAGTTCCATGACAAGGAAGAAGATAAATCAGTTGCTTATGGAGTTGTTACTACTCGCATGGACTGTACTAAATCTGCCTAAAGGGTTCCAGTTGTTGAAATAAAAAGTATATACTTCGTTGGTCCCTTGGTTTGGTGACCCCTGGCGTCACATTCTAGACATTCATATGCTTAAATCCTAAGAGGGATTAGCAATAGCATCAGATAATGAGTTAGCCGCCGATTTGTGTAATTGTGCATATACAAGTTGCCACCACTGGCGAGTGTCCTTCGTTGAGGATTTGGAGGAGTATCCCCAGATATGACGCAGCTAGCACCTTTATCGGTTGGGGAGTCGCATTGTCCGTTTGATTTTCGACGTCATACTACAACTTTAATCCATCAACAGCGCGATATTGAGGGCTATTATCCCGCCTGGCCAAGGCATTACTATGAGCGTATTTCGACAGAAGTGACGAACGTGGCTGGGAAGGCAGTCAACATGTGAATGGCGACAAGTCTGTTCGGCCATGAAGACGTCAGTGAGGGATTCAGAGATAAAAGGCAGCAGATCGTCTGCTTTGATCACCACTCTTTCCCAATCAGACAGGCATCAGCTCTAATCCTCTTCGACCTCAGATCACAACAGTCACTGGCTTACCACTCTATTATACTTGCCAATACAACAAACATCTCTATCATCACCAATGACTCAGCTCACCAAGCTTCTCATCATTCTGGCCGCCGCCAGCGCAACGCTCGGCGCTCCAACCATGAAACCTCGCCAGCTCGCCGGCGAAGGCAGCTTCTTCGACTCCGTCTTTACCGGCACCGATAACGGTGTCGGCTATGGTGTCGAGAACGCTGAAGACAACGCTGCCGCTCTCCTTGGCGGCAAAGCTTCCGGTGACGGTGGTGGCAGCACCAGCAACCCACCACCTCCTCCACCTAAGGTCAAGAGACAAGCTGATAAGATTGCCAACAGCGCCACCACCGACCTGCACGCCGTTGGACATGACAAGGCTGCGGATCTTGTTCAGACTGATGGGGATAATATCGATGGACAGCTCACGCAAGATGCGGCTACCCTTGGAGCTCAGGTTGGAGGAGATGAGGAGGATGTTCTTGAGCGCACGGGTGCTATGGTTCCTAGCAAGATGCCTACTTGCCGTGCCCAAATCTTTTAAGCTTCAGGGCGAGTCTGATCTGTTTGAAGAAATCTGACCAAGCCTATGCAGAGCGTTACGCAGGGGATGGCAATTAGTCAGGAGCAACGAGTCGTCGGATAGTCTACTTACTTAAAAGCAAGCCAGGAGTAGGGAGCTACATACATATTGAGATTAATTATCAGCTATTTTTTAATTCAGCATGGCATTTAATAAATCTCCAGATCCGTAACATCCGTCATAAAGTGCGGGGATCTTCGGCCTGACGAATAGCAAGAGCAGCAGGGCAGGCAATCAGATTACGTCTGACAGAATAACAACCGCATATTCAACAACTGCAGATACAACAACAACCACGAGTTCCGGCCCAGACCCTAGTTCCTGTGCCTCCACCAGCGGCCCATACTCCGTAGGTGGTTCCACTTTCGATATCGACTGCAACTTCGCTGTCACTGGCGGTACATCTATCGGAATTGTCCACGCAAACAGCTTCCAACAATGTGTACTATTTTGCTCTGAATCCTCGAACTGCGCCGCAATTCAGTTTACAACAGACTCAACCTCAAACAATTGTCAAGGATTTAGCTCAATCAGCGGAACTACTGCAGACAGCCAGTACGATGTTGCTATTAAGCAGGTTCCTGAAACTACAACAACCGCTGCTCCTACATAGGTGCACAGATATCCCACTGCTGCTAAGAGCCTAGCACGGTGATGTTGTTAATATCTTCCAGATATTATATGCCATTATGTTTTTTAGTTTGTAGCCTCATTTATAGTAAACTTACGATAATAATACATAAAATTCTTGAAAATATAGTGATTAAAATGCGATTAAGATACATCCTACATCTATATTATTATCCGCATTGCCTCTCACCATTCTAGATAATTCCTATGTTTGTCGAAGCACCTAAACGGTACTGAGTACTCTTGAGAGCGTAGCAACCCATTTATTCCAATCCCACATTCTCTGATTGTGTCTCCCTGCTGGAATCGCCGTCCCACTCACCCATTCGCGGAGGCCATCGTCACTAGTGAGCTACATGTGTTGTTGGCAGTTGAGACCTGTGGCTTGAAGCATAGATATGCCCACAAGAACTTAGCCATCATCACAGAAACCATGCATACATTTATATCCACACTTAATAATCTTTCTTTTATACAGTTTCCGATCTTAGTAGACAATAAACCCTTATTACTAGACTCTATTGCCCATCTAGCTATCGCTTCATCTCTACTAATTGAACCTTGTTCTTCGGTCTCATTTCAACCTCGTTAGAAATGTAAAACGAATGGGCCGTTGGGATCTTTGATGTTCATGGCAGTAAAGTTGGCAATCCTTGCATTGTAGTCGGTCTCGTTGTATGCAATTGTGAAAGGTAGCTTGCTGCTGGGGTTATACGCTCCAGTGATCACATCTAGAACTGCATTCCGGACTGCTCTCCCGGAAGATGAGCGACAAGCTATAGTCACGCGGTCAATCTATCGGTATAAGGGAACGAAAGGCGGCTTACTGGACTTACAATGGCCGTGATGTTCTCGTGGTCCGCGCAGGGCATCATGTTGGGAGAGCCGGAGTGAGTTACAACGATGGTGTTGGCACAAGAACCGGAAACCCTGTTGATGACAGCAGTGCCGTTGTTGTTCAAGTCAAATTCGCTGTGGTCAGGGCCTTTAGATACGCAATACTACAGGAAGACAAAGCATACGTCCGGAACGGGATAGATGGAGTTGAGGATAGCACCAGTGCTGAAGCCACCACTGGACTGGGCGAGGATCTGCTTGTTGTCTGTGATGTACTGAACGAGCGATCCGGCTGGCTTTACCCATGCCTTTATAGCCTCGAGAGGTGATATCATATATGTGAGGCGACCAGAACCACTGCCTCCTCGAATAAGCTCGGCGTGGTTGTCACGAACGTCTTGATTATTCTCGCCACCCAGAGGCCACTTCTCTTTGACGGTTGAAGGGTCAAACTTGTTCAGGTCTGCGGAGCTTGGAACAATGAGAGGATAATCGCTTGAGTCTTGACCAAGATAGAAGTGAGGGGCCATGATTCGCATAGCCATGCCATCAAGACGGGAGGATGCAACAGTCCTATTCTCGACGGCCAGTGGAAGGATTCTGCTAAAGGATTCCGTCCTTCCGCCAAGAAGCATACCAGCTCCGGGTTGTTCCATGTCCTGGACCGAGTTGGCTGAATTGGCAGTGGACTGAGTGCCGCCCCAGTCGCTGACGACATAGCCCTGGAAGCCCAGTTCACCTTTGAGCAGGCCGTTAGGGGTTTTGCTGTTCTGACAAGCGTAAGTCATGTTCCCCTCCTGCTGGGATGGCAAAAACCTGGATTCGCCTGATCACAAGAGCCATATGGCGTATCCGGATCGCGTTGATAGTGGCGTTTGCCCACAGTCGCACCCAAAGCGCCTGGTCACGATATTCTATGAGGTTGTCTTTCAGGTCAATAAGTTCAAGGACAGATGCCATGGTAGCTCGCATCCCTTTGTTTTCTCCAACGGCGACCCGACCGGCTACGGCCTCCATGGTGACTTCCTCAACGGCTGGGACGTTAAAGTCCTGCAAAAGGCAGTCAATCAGTGCACTGATGCTTCTGGAGTCATCGAGAAGTGCCCCGTCCTTACCTTCTTCGACGACGACGCCATGAACGGATGCCGCGTGCCTGTCCAAGTCAATGAGAAGACTACTGGCGTCCTCAAAACACTCCCCGGATGTAACCCTGTTACGTTCGGCCCGGAGCCTGCTGCCCCCGTTGTCGGTGGCGCGTGCAATGCTACCAAGGAGATCAGCCCACCGAAGTGGCCCTTCACCGACGTTACCGACACCAAGATGTTCCGCTACCTAGGATGCGCCAAAGATTCTTACGGTTCCCGCAGCCTCGATATGGCCCGTACTAGTGGGGATAACATGACAATTGAATCATGCCTTGACTACTGCGAGCGGCAGGGTTACTTATTCGCCGGCCTTGAATATGGTCGGGAGTGCTACTGCGGGAATGCGGTCTGTGCAGGTAACAAGGAACAGGTCTGCGGAGGCCCAGGCGCGCTTTCTCTCTACCAAAAGTGCAAAGCATTGCGGGGTTCTTGCAAGAATGCCCAGATTATGTAAGGGTTTACTTTTTGTATATTTTATTACTGCCAGCTGGTTAAAGCACTTAGACAGTGGCTTTCCAGCTTATATAAGTTTACTTCCTCCTCGGCCTCTTTGGTCGCCTATATTATTAATTAAATTTACTTACTTTGGACCTATTATCTCTTTGCCAATTCACTGCCCTTCTTGGGCTAACCTTGCTCTAAGATACTAATGGCTATGTATAATACAGTCCTAGGAAGCTTAAGAGAGTTAATATTTAAGGAAAATTAAGCTAAGTCTTAATTTAAAGTTGCTGTTTGCAGGAAGGATACTGGCTAAGGACCGTGGGCATGTTGAGGTGATAATTATAATGTAAAGTGGGGAACGCGCGTTGAGGAACAATATCATTGGCTTTATTATACGCGCTGATCCTATGAACAGATTGGTACATCGATTAGGGACATGGGGGATCAGAGACGTTTGACGCCAAGAGTATAACACTAGATACATACCCCTGCCATAGCAAATCTCAGCAAAAGAGACTTGGGAAATATTGCAATGTAAAGCCCTCCTTTCTAAAGCAGTAAACTTGAGATCACACACATACTGTAAGTGTGTGCAAGACGGCAAAACATGCGCCGGATGTTCACAGGCCCTTTCAAGGTGTACGAGAGGTAGCCTTTCTTGGTTGCTTGCAGCTGACCTGACCATCTGCATGCATGTACCAAGCTCTAGAATCAAAGGCGGACTTCCGTCGGTGGCCGAGATCCCGAGCTACTCAGACGATTACACTTTCGTGCCGCAAGCTGGCAGATAGAAGCGTAACAGGTAATGAAATTCTTACGCCCTTAGGTCCCAATAAAGAACGCGGTTTAGCATAATGGACAAAGCAAGACTGACCTCGTCCTGTTCAAACAATGTCGCTTACGGACCGCATGCCCCCCCGCTCCTTGATCGGAGCTTGATTAACCCGATGGGGAAATGCTCGGAATTCTGTCAATGACTGCTGCATGAGAAGAACAATTATTTTATTTAAACCTGAATCGATTACTTTCTATTGAAAGCCTGTAATCATCCTCAAGACCTTTCTATTTTTCTTCTGTCGTGTCAGCCTCGGTGCATCTTCACAATGACTCTTCTCCAGACAACAACACCTACCCCCAAAGCCGACCGTATGTTTCCCTCCTTATCTTTGTTATCATGACTGACAAGCCCAGCAATCGTCGTGGACGGCACTTCATTTGCGCTGAACGGCAAAAATGTCTCCTACCGCTTTCACGTCGATCCAGCGACTGGAGATCTTCTGCTCGATCACTTCGGCGATCGTGTAACAGAAAACCCAATTGCGCAGATCATGTCCAACGGCGGAGGCTGGTCAACTCAAGCTCATCTCCGTCGTGAGTTTCCAGACCTTGGTCGTGGAGATTTCCGCACTCCTGCTGTGCACATCAAACACGCCAAGGGCTTCACAGTTTGTGACTTCAAGTATAAGTCTCATACAGTCGTCAAGGGTAAACCCGCAATCGAGAAGCTTCCCAGTACATTTGGCTCAGACGACGATGTTTCAACCCTGATTATTCATCTTTACGATGAGTATAGCTCAGTTGGCGCAGACTTGTCATACTCGATTTTCCCCAGTTTCGACGCTGTTGTGCGAAACGTCAAAATCATCAACAAGAGTGATGATGTTATTACGGTTGAGAAGCTGTCAAGCTTCAGCGTTGACTTTCCCCATGAGAATTATGAGATGCTGCAGTTGCAAGGAGAATGGACCAGAGAATGCAATAGAACTCGCCGAAAGGTTGAGTATGGACTTCAAGGGTATGTAATGGATGTGAATAAGACGTTCCATGGCTAACATTGAAGCAGATTCGGAAGTACTACTGGTTACTCGTCCCACTACCATAACCCATTCTTGTCAATGGTCTCTCCATCAACAACAGAGTCCCACGGCGAAGCTTGGGGTTTCTCCCTCGTCTACACTGGCTCCTTCAGTGTCGAAGTTGAGAAGAGTCATCAAGGTCTCACCCGCGCACTCGTCGGAATGAACCCATGTCAGCTATCTTGGCCATTGAGATCGGGCGAGTCACTGCAGTCACCAGAATGTGTTTCCGTCTTTTCCAACCACGGCATTGGCGAAATGTCACGAAAGTTCCATCGTCTATATCGCCAGAACCTCATCCGAAGCAAGTTTGTCTCCGAAACGAGACCTGTTTTGTTGAATAGTTGGGAAGGTCTCTACTTTGACTTTGACGACAAGACGATCTACAAACTAGCACAAGAGTCAGCCAAGCTGGGCGCCAAGCTCTTCGTGCTTGACGATGGATGGTTTGGCGACAAGCACCCTCGTGTCAATGACCATGCTGGACTGGGTGACTGGGTTGCAAACCCTAAGAGGTTCCCCAGTGGTCTGGACTCGCTTGCTGAGGACATCACCAAGTTGCAAGTTAAGGACTCGGATGAGAAGCTACAGTTTGGTCTTTGGTTTGAACCCGAGATGGTCAATCAGAAGTCCGAGCTATATGAGCAGCATCCTGAGTGGGTTTTGAGCGCTGGAAATTACGCTCGTAGCGAAACTCGCCAACAACTAGTCTTGAATGCTGCCCTCCCAGAAGTACAGGACTTTATCATCACCTCCGTATCCAAGATCTTGGAGACTGTTCCCGTCAGTTACGTCAAGTGGGACAACAACCGAGCCATGCACGAAAGCCCTACGCCAGACAACCATCACGCATACATGCTCGGTATATACCATGTCTTCGACGTGCTGACCGCCCGATTTCCCGATGTCCTTTGGGAGGGTTGTGCATCTGGTGGCGGTCGTTTTGATCCTGGCATCTTGCAGTACTTCCCGCAGGTTTGGACTTCGGATAACATGGATGCTTTTGATCGCATTCACATTCAGTTTGGTACATCTTTGGTCTACCCGCCTTCGACGATGGGCGCACATGTATGCTCTGCTCCGAACGATGTGACTGGACGCTCAATCCCAATGAGCTTCAGAGCCCACGTCGCGATGATGGGTGGCTCATTCGGCTTCGAGCTGAACCCTGACCATACGCCCGAGGAAGACAAGGCACAGATCCCGGAGCTTATCAAACTCGCAGAGAAGATCAACCCGATCATTATCAAGGGAGATATGTGGCGGTTGGTGTTGCCCGAGGACTCCAACTTCCCTGCGGCGATCTTTGTATCAGAGGATGGGAGCCAAGCTGTCTTATTCGCGTTCCAGATCAGATCAACTACTGTTCTCAACTACCCTCTCCTTCGACTAGCTGGGCTTGACCCAGCGGCGAGGTATAGGCTTGATGGTGGAGAGACATACTCGGGCGCAACATTAATGAATGGAGGAATCCAGTTTCGATTTGGTACAGACTATGATAGTAAGGTTGTTCTGCTAGAGAGGGTATAGATGAGTTAGGCAGAACGTTATGTATAGATATCAAGGACACCAAACGGTTGAGGCAAAATGGCAAGCCCCCAGCACAAGTATTAGATAGATTGTCAACATGAAGAAAGCTTTCTCAGGTCATTCAAAAGAGAGTCCAATCTCGGGATCAAACTGTCCACACGATATCGTCGCATCCTCCCAAGTCGTCGTCACCACAGGCGTACTCAAGTCCAACAGATCGAGGTTACCATCTGGTACCCAGCCCAAAGGGTCCACGGGCTGTTCATCTTCCGGCGACAGTTCCTCAACAATTGCGAGCCTCTCATCATTTCCTGCGTCTTGCAGATCCCATTGAAGATCGAGATGGGAGTTGGGATCTGCAAGAGAAAACAATGTCTCCGAGTGCTTGAGAAGATTGGGCAACAAGTGAGACTGAGCGCCCCGAACGGTTGATAGAGCATGAATCACGACGGAGAGTAAGTCACGAGGGCCATTCTCAAGTGCAGAATATGTCCAGCCGGGGAGTTGAGCGGTATCTGCGAGACTGACGCCGACGTCAAAGAGCTTTTGTTCCTATACAAGAGTCAGTATTTCATGACAAGCCATTAACATTGGTGTATCTTACCATTCCGATTCCATGACAATCTTTCGACTTGGTTCCAACAGATCCCAAGGCCGACATAATGATCTTTCCTGCATCCATCGGAAGCGAAGGTGGAAGCAATAGTCCGAAGCCAGACGCCGACGATGGATTCTGACCAAATGCGATCCGCCACATGGATATCCGAAGCCACTGTTGAGTGATGAGCGTATCAAATCGCTGACTCTCAATAATTGACTGATCTGGTTGCACACTGCAGAGTTTGTCGTTGATGGTATGTACAAGCTTCAAGTCGTCGAAGCGTTGATCATCGCCCTCAGGCTGCCATTCGTACAGAGAATACGGAAGGGACTCGAAGAGACGGATATGATTTATAAAGTCGTGCATCACTACAGGGCAGTTTGAGTCGACGATCTGGGGTTTGTTGACTGTGCTTCGAAGCATGACGGATCTTCTGTGCTGAAGAGCAAAGGTTCTGCGACGCGTTAGTCTTGGGGTAAAGGAACGAGCGAAGAGACTCACCTTTCTGTAACAAAGAGAAGCCAAAAGACGCGTCGTCTCTTCTCACGTTCATCATCAGGTAGACCATAGTAGCCGGACTCTTTTGTCAGGTCAAGTGACTGAGCGAGGGTAATGCTCTGATTGAGATAGAACCAAGCATGACGCGGATCGTTGAGATTACCATAGCTTGCAAAGAGGAAGAATGATACAAGTATCGAATCGAGGGTTGTATCATCGATAACGCTGTATTGGCGGAGTGAGCTCTCGGCAAGATTCACGAGGATATCTCCCGTTAAACGTGGCTCGGATGGGATTGCTGCATTGAGATCATTCTCACAGTTGTCGATTCTCTTGTCCAAGCGTAATTGCATTCTTGTCGCAGCACATATTGCAAGGATGAGAGCGTATCTGGACGGCGGAAGGTCGTCTAGTCGAGTTGCATCGGCGAGGATGTCATCGTCGACAACTGGCATAATAGGGTAGAGAAATCTCTGGAAGAGTCGTATGTGAGCAACGAGTGATAGAGACATGCGTTTGCAGAGGTCTCCAGTATCGATAGTGGAGTCATTGGGTGGTGTTGTGATTTCTGGCTCTGGCTCTGGTTGTGGAGCAGGGTTGATGTTTGTTGGCGGAGATGAGAATGACTGAGCGTTGAGTTGAGCGTCTGTTGGGGCATCTTCATGGCTGTTGCTCGTTGATCCAGGCGGCGCTTCAGAGGTGAGTATCTGGAATTGATACTCATCAATACCCAGACCCTGCCTCAGCTGTGTCTGTCGTCTCCCTTGGCCCTGCTTTGGGCCTTTCCTCCGAATGCTGTGGCGATACTGGCAACGGAGGTCTCCGATGTGACAGTTCTTACAGGGCAGACCACGATCACACTTGACCTTGCGGAACCGGCAGTTGTCGCAGACCTGGCCACGCTTTACCGGGATAGTCGCCATGTCGCTTTAGATCCGGGGTTTGTTGAATGCTTAATGGAGATATAGTCGGCAGATCCAATCTTTGCCAGCGTCATTTCTCGTGACTCTCGGTCCGATATATCAAGCGATGAGGGGTATCCACCAGAAACTGACCATTCTCGAGGTCACGATGGGCCCGAAGCTAAGCATTCTTCAATTGAGGGGCTATTCCGAAAGGGGTAATGTTCGGACTGTAACATTATCCCCCACGGGGGCGGTTTTCGGTTCCCCATGGGGACTTGGAACAAAAGCGATTGGGAAACAGACAGGAAAAGGATTCAATTGCTCCAGTATATAACCTCAAGATGCGTTGCTGATCAATTGAAGATCTACTCCATCAGCCCATTCTTCTACTCACAACCATCAATTCTCATCACAATGGGCAAAGAGATCATCAACCCTTCGGTTTCGCACGCCGAAAGCTACGATGTCGAAGCTTCGGTGGCAAAGACCGTTGGCCACGATACCACCGACCAGGCTCGTCTCGGTGCTCAAGCTGAGCATGACCTCCCTCCTCTCCAAGCAGTGCGAAAGTATCCCTGGACAGTTGTCTGGTGTCTCGTCGTCTCCATGTGCGTTATCATGGAGGGTTACGATACCAATCTCCTCTCCAACTTCTACGCCTATCCTGCCTTTGCGAAGAAATACGGCCATTGGAACGAAGAGACGAATAACTATCAGCTTTCCGCTCCTTGGCAAGCTGGTCTCGGTAATGCTGCAGGAGTCGGTTCATTCTTTGGAACTCTTCTCAACGGTTACCTCGTCACCAAGTATGGACACATCAAGGTCCTCATAGGCTCCTTGATTTCTCTCAGCTGCTTCATCTTCATCGTCTTCTTCGCTCCCGACACGAAAGTCCTCCTCGTTGGACAGATCCTCTGCGGTTTTCCCTGGGGTGTCTTCGCTACGACTGCGCCAGCCTATGCCTCTGAAGTTCTTCCCATGTCGCTTCGGGTTTACATGACCAGTTGGACCAACATGTGCTTTATCATCGGACAGCTCATCTCTGCTGGAGTCATGGCTGGACTCGTCAACACGCCTGCTCCTTGGGCGTATCGCATCCCCTTTGCGCTCCAATGGTTCTGGCCTGTTATTCTGGTGCCTATCCTCTTCTTTGCTCCCGACACCCCATGGCATCTTGTTCGAGTTGGCCGACACGACGACGCCCTCAAGAGCCTCGCCCGACTTCGACCTCGTGCTACCGAATCTGAACTCCGGGATGCTCTTGGCCTCATCATTTACACCAACAGCCTCGAAGAGCAGCTTTCCGTCGGCACTTCATATCGGGATTGCTTCAAGGGCTTCGAACTCCGCCGAACCGAGATCGCCATCGTTGTATTCGCCGGTCAGATTCTTTCTGGTCTCAACTTTGCTTACAACTCGACCTACTTCTTCCAGCAGATCGGTCTCGACTCCAACACTACGTACCATCTCAATGTTGGCGGAAACGGAATGGCCCTGTTTGCTACCTTGGTATCTTGGTTTTGTGTCATGCCATACGTTGGAAGACGCACAGCCTACCTTTATGGTATGTTTACCATGGCTACCGTCCTCTTCATCATCGGCGCTCTCAACACCCGAACCGAGAATCACACAATCGCTATGACCCAAGCTGTCCTCACACTTGTCTGGACCTTTGTCTTCCAGCTGTCCGCTGGTCAGCTCGGCTGGGCTCTTCCTGCTGAGATGGGCTCAACAAGACTCCGACAGAAGACCATCTGCCTCGCCCGCAACGGATATGCCATCACTGGAGTTGTTGCTGGTGTTCTTCAGCCCTACTTCATGAACCCAACTCAGTGGAACCTTCGAGGTTATACCGGCTTTATCTGGGGAAGCACTGCTTTCCTTGTCTTCATCTGGGGCTACTTCCGTCTTCCTGAGACCCGAAACCGTACCTTTGAGGAACTCGACATTCTCTTCGCCAAGGGTATCTCCGCACGCAAGTTCAGCTCCTACCAGATTGACTCTTTCGAGGAGGCGGATAGCGCTGTTCATCAGACCGAGAAGGCTTAATCTTTGCAGCCACGGAATAGAATCCAGGTTGAAGGGGAAGAAATTGGCTTGTTTGGTAGATTGACAATGTGAATTATGATATGAATTTAAATAACATGATTATGACACAACAAGAGCTTTTTTTGTGTTTCTAAAGCGACCATAAAGTTACTGCAGGGTGACCCGCGCGGTGTTTAACAGGCCATCATTCCTCAACATCCCTTTCTGCCATGTCATGTTCGCCTATCGTGATTCGAGGTCCTTCAAAGTTCTTTCTTCCATCCACAACCCACTGAATGGCCGATATGACGACAATGACCCCAAATGCAACAACACAGTAGTTCATCGTAGTCCCATCAACGGGTAACGCTGGGGGAAATAGGAAGAGCACGGTAGTAACAATGGTATAGACTAGCCCGATGATGTTTGTTGTCCATCCAAGCCAGTTGGGTAGTTTGAAGGCTCCCTCGGGCAATTGAGATCGACCACGTGCAAGGTGGAGGGCGATGGGAATGCCATAACTGAGACCAAGAGCCACCACAGAAGATGCGACGATAGCATTAAAGGCAACAGTAGACCCGAGGTAGATACATCCAAATATGACCACAATTACAACATTGAGATAAAGGGCGTTCATCGGTACGCCAAGCGTAGGGTGAACCTTCCACCAGATACGCGATGCGGGCAATCCACCATCTCTTGCGAATGCAAACATCATACGAGATGAAGTCGTCATGACTGCGATGGCTGCAAAGACAAGGCAGAGAAGAGGAAACATGAGCAGGCATATGGCTCCAACTTTGCTGTTGGTGGCCAAGTAGAAGATCTCGAGTAAGGGACCGGCTGTCGAGCCAATGATGGTATCGGCGTTCTTGATGCCACCAGACACGAAGAGCACCACGATTAGAAACAGGAAGCCAGTTGAGATACCGATGTACTGACAGTACAGCATAATCTTGGGGCCCTCGCTCGCTGCATTGGGAATTTCTTCAATCATGTGAGCAACGGCATCGAATCCTGTAAGTCCAAGTCCGCCTTGCAAAAGACCAAGAAGCCAGGCAATGCCGTCTGGCCACCCAGTTGTATTGATGAAGGTAGCAAATACGTAGTCGGCTGTGGCATAGTCTGGGGCAGCGCACGCGAGCACTGTGATGGAAATGATGAAGAAGCCGGCGATACTCCAGACAAGTGCAAGACCGTTGATGCGAGGTAGGACCGAATGAAGGAAGGCATTGGTTGCGAAGGCGATGAAGGCGATACCGAGGTAGATGAGGAATTGGTGCCATCGCTGAAACTCGTAGCTGGGGTTTTGAAGCGAGATGATGTTGATGATTAGAGTACTCGACAAGGAACAGTTCGTCGCAACCAGACAGGCCCAGCCACTGAGATTGATCCAACCCGTGATCCAGGACAGTGGAATCTTCAAAGACGCAGGTGCAATAGTAGCAACCCAATGGTACTGTCCGCCAGATGTTGGCTGTGCTGACAGAAACTCAGCTAGACTTGCAGCAAGTGAGAGATTACAGATACCAGCCGTGACTAGTCCCCAGATCACAGCAACAGGTCCGCCTGATGGTAGGGCGAGTGAAAGTGATGCTGCAAGTGCAGTCCAAGAGTTGAGGATAGCAAAAGCTAAGCCCAGCATTGTCCAGCGACTGAAGTTGCGCTTGAAGGACTGGGAATGACCCAGTTGAGCAAGTTGGTAGTCATCGAGGTTGGTGGTAGGTTTGACATCCATTGCGTAAGATACATCGAGAGAAAGAAATGAGTAAGGTGTCTATTGAAGAATAGAGAGTATGGCTGGGGATCTACCTCAATTATAAACCCCCGATCCATCCATTCCGGACATAACGGTTCCAGCACATGTTGTAAGATCAGCAGTTATCGATATCGGCCGAAGCTAACTCGATTCAATCGCGGGGAAGAAATGCTCGATGCTCATTCGATAATCAAGCAGGATTCCGTTTGCGCCCTCCGACTACGCTCCGTTTTCATGGGATAAGGATCCATCGTTATCATTCCCGTGCGGAGAATCCTGGTCAAACTGAAAGCTTGTGATCATGGTTTGGAGATAACAGGCTGAAATACTGACACCTCATTCGTCTGATTGTCTGGTCGACGAAAAATTGCTAGTCAACTGCTCGAAACGGTAAAAGATTGGGCCACCCTTGACGTCTGCAAGTCGGTGAGATTGATATTCATCGCGATAACCTTGAGCGCTTTGGGAAGGTTGAAGGAGACGTTGTTAGTTATTCTCAGAATTGAATTGCATTGATTTGAAGTAGTATCTGATTGACAGCCTACTAATAACCTCGGCGAACTTATTCCGTTCTATCCTCAGGCACTGCAGCGGTCGATAACGAACCAATGGTTGTCATAACTGTAGGTTCCGTAATGATATCCACCACCGTTTTGAGTACCGAAGCATTGATTCATGATATTCTCAAATCCGTCATAGCACAACTGCCAAGGCTTTCCAGGCCCCTGGTATTCAAAATGGCATTTGTTTGAGTTGCGGCCATTCTGGCAAGTCCGTTTCCAGCTTCCTTGTCCAGCTAGAGAACTGCAGAATGTGACGCAATCTTTCCAATTGCCATCTCGGTTGGTGCAAGCCCCAATGCCTTTGCTGCCAACTCCATAGCCTCCGCAGCCTGTAGCTTCAGTCAAATAAAAGTTTGCGGCCACGCTCAGAGCTCTGAGGAGGAAGGTTGCGGTCTTCATGTTCAGGGCCCTGATAATTGACATCAGACACAATAACGAACCTATCATGGACAGGCGTAGCTCTTCTAGGAATAAATGACCTTTGGATATTATTCTCAAACAGATGTTGAAGATTTTCATCAAATGACTATTGTATACAGAAATGTTTATATGGACTAACTAGGCTCGTTATAAGCATTGAGTTTTGTGATTCTATGTAATACAATGTCTTTCGGCAGTCATCTGCCGTGACATGCGGGCTTGGTAGGGCTTGGCAAGACCGCTTCACCTTTGTTCCCGCTTAAGAGCGGCCGCTCTTCTACAATATGTCCAGCTCTTTTTGTTCTTTTCTTGTTCTTAAACCTTCTTTCAATATATATTACATTTTCTAAACAAGTTCTCGGTATATACTTGAATTTTGCAGGCTTTCTTTCTTCCTTGGTTAAAGGGCTTTAATTACGCTTAAGTCGACAGGGATCCCTGCTTGTCGCTCTCTTTAGACAGCGGAATAGGCGGAACTAATAACATCTAATTATAGCACAGTAGAGTACCCTACCCTATAATAGTAATTTAAATTCTTAAAAGGCAGAGTATCTCATCTAGATTCCTTTAATATTATTTACTACTTATTACTCTAAATTATATTATTTACATTTTAGTTTAAAAAATATATTACTATTTTAAGATAATATTACTTATTTATACATTCCGCTTGAACAACGACGTAAGTGTGTAATGCACGCATCAGCTGTTAGGTCAACTAACTCAAAATAACATTCTCAAAAACACATTTCGGGCAGCATACCAACTACCCACACAAT
>JABEER010001410.1:0-37793 GCA_014824405.1 Fusarium sp. NRRL 66896
GAAAACCCAGTGGGAAAACCAATGACGAGAGCATAATAACGGTACCGATTCGCCGAGTATTTTAATCTTAAAGCAATTAATGAGTGACTTGTCGAGGAAGAAAAACGGAAAGCCTTCAGTTGACCCGCGCCTGTGTCTGAGCCGCAGCGATAAGAATGAGTGTCCCCACAGAGCCCTTCCAAAGGAGATATAACCCTTCTCAAGACCATCAAGTGTAAGAAGGAAAGGTACCACCATTCAAGTACCACCATTCAAGGATAAAGCTGTCTTATAGCAGCGATGTCATCCGTGTTAAGTGTTGATCTGTCTGAGAACGTGGGAAACATAACGGCGCTGGGATCAGTGGAATGTCTCAGCCCAAGGGAGTGCCCAAACTCGTGTAGTGCGACTTTCATCAAGAAATCGATCGTCCATGTTTCATCTTCATCAAAATGCATATCACCAGAGAGCCGGCCGCCGCAAGGAGGAGGGAAATATGCATGAGCAAGTACATTGCCTGGCCCATCAAAGTTATATCCATCGCCATGGCTCCCGCTGGCGAAGAGGATGACAATATCAGCGGGATCTGAGAGCACCTCCTGGAGCACATTGTGGCGCATGTAGTGGTTCCATTCAGCAGCTGCCTCTCGTATGGCCTGCCTTACTTGATCAGCTGAGAGGTCTCTCGATCCTCCCACCAGGCGCCAAGTGATTACTCGTTTGTTCCATTTGCAACCCGAGAGGACGAAGTCGGACATCCCACTGACATCAGGGAAACCACAACGTTTCTTGTCCATTTCCCCCTGGGTATCGGCGTCATAATTTCCAGTGTGGGGCAAGCCAATGAACCGCTGGAAGCGCTTAAGAGCTGCGTAGTCATCGATTGATGGATCAAGGTCAGCAGCGTCTCGAGAGCGATCCAAGTATCCGAAATCTTGGAGAAATTTTCGCACTTGGGCTTGCTGCCGAGGAGGCAGAGATACGCCTGTAACCTCCTTGGCAAGGCTCGCCTCCGGGGCTCTCCACTTATCTGTCGCCATTTTGCCGTTGGACGCTTCTTCGTGACGTTGGAAACCAGGAGTGACAGTGATGAAGGATAGTTGATGAGAAGTTTTGAGAAGAGATTTGAGACTGAGAGTTCGCTGCTTTGTTCGATGAGTCTATGAGGTTAGTCACCCCATTGATATATAATGCCGTAGACGGGTTTTCACATGTTTCTTAATGGCCTTCACCTCATACTGCCAAATACCGTCGCACCGAGAGTCTAGACGTACCGCTCCAGTTGGTATCCGTCCACCGCATCCAACAACATTCGTATTTGCAAGGATATACATTCAAACTCAATCAGCATCAGATTCGTCCCATTCCTTCTCCCGAAAACGAGGATAACCATATATTCTGTTCAAGTTGGTGCATCTACGCGTCTAATGTCGGAAGGTTCCGAAGCCAGTGCAAGGGTCTATGGCTAGATCCTGAGTAACTATGTTCCTCCGTCAGAGATATTATTCTCTGTGGGGCCTCGACCGTACGGATCCCTGGCTTGACATAATGCCTGAATACTTCGCGGAATGGCACCAGAATGAACCCAAGTCACAGAAGTTTACTCCCTCTGTGGTATCAATTTCAATACACTTTCACTAGTTGCTCAAAACTGCACAACACTCGGCAGTGGTATTTGGCCCTTCACTTTCCCGGCCCCTTGCAGCCAGAACAAAACGCGCCTTATCGCCTTTGGGAGCGGCCAGAACCTTCAATTTCATGCTGAAACACTGAAAAGTTGCCTGTCTGTGGGCGTCACCTTGCCGTCAGCTTTCAAGCCACGGCGCATTACGGTGAGCCAGCCACCAATAGTTTCCTTTGGGGCTATCAACTCGTGACGCAATGCTGCAGGTGATAAAGGCTATGTTTTGAGTGTGCAGCGATGCCGGTTCCGTTGTTGAAGCTGTGACTGGTCCATTTGGGCCACCTTGAAAGCTCAGGCAAACTACTCACGGCAGATCTTTCTAGCTTACCGGCATTGAGATTAAAGTTTGATAGTTAGCGGTGAGGATGAGACAAGTATAAGCCATGGTAAATATAATTGGATGTTAGCCTTGCAGATCTGTCATATTCTGGATTCTCCCTAGCTCACTCTATTGCATCTTATAACGGAGCGTTTCAAAGCCAGTACAAACGGTCCGTGCTGAGGCTTATATAGAAATAGTTGGGGACGAAGACCATGGTGACAATTTGATCAGAGGTTTCTTCACTACGCAAGGCCAATGAAGCTCTAAGCAAACGCCGGAGGGCTAAAGGAACACGCGTGCGGCTAGGATCACTTACTTTGCAAGATTCACAGGATTTGCTGGATCAAAAGGCTGTAGATGATCAGGTAACTTAGGAAAGGCAACATTGTGGTAGTCGTACAGGGCCCGCGCAAAAGCGCGGTGCTGCGGCGTTTGCAGTATTAAGGCTGGCCATAAATGCACGAACTTGCCAAGAGGCTGCAGAACCATCAGATACATCTATTTCTGACGTAATTGTAGTTGAATCTCAGTGTTATGGTGATGTAATTTAGGATAATTGTCATGTGATGGTGGAAAGTGCGGTGCTCGTTTATTAAGATACATTAGGTATTTTGGGCTATGTTACTAAACTTACATGATTTTCGTGAACTTGATACGCCTTCTGCAAAGTCAACTCCGAAACCTCCGAATCTCAGAATCTGCTAGGTACGACCTCCGGGACATCGCCATGGTAGGACCTCCTCCCACGCGTTCTGCCACCGACGGAACTTTACATCACTCGAGAAATTCACCGGCTATGCCATCAACTGCATAGCTCGGTCATTATGCAGATTCGGAAGGTCCTATCGAGATGCCGATGCCACCAGCGTGCCATCGGGCGAAAAGGCCACTTTGAGTATAGGAGCTCGAACTAACGGTCTATTAGACGTTAGTGATATAGTAGAATGCTGAGATACAAAAAGAAATAACGTACTTGATAAGTGAGTGAGGCAGATAGGCGAATGAGGCACTGGCCACACCCTAGGTATTGTTGAGTGTAGGAAACCCGGTTGTATTGGGGCTACAGATAAAATTAGACCTTCTTCGAGCCCTTTCTTTTACTTATAAGCCTTAAAACATTCCTATCAAGTCGTTACAGACCCACCTTCAAACCTGGGGTAACTGTCCGTGCACTCATCATCTCTCTAAACTCTCTAAACCTCCACTTCCATCCCTAGTCCTGCATACTGTCCCGGCCGAAATCAGGGAAATCAGGGGCCGCCCCAGCTCTTGACGTAGAGTTTCTGAGCACCCTCTTTTTTTTTTCCCCCGCGGCCGTCCTCGAAGACGTGGACGACGCGATTTGCTTTGGCGCGGACTTGACACGGCGTCAGGTTCAAAGTCATGTAAATTCATGACGCTGGGGGCCTGGTGAGCCTCTCGACCGTCCTCTAAGAGCCTTTCGTTCCTCAAGGCACAGCTCGCATAGCACTGTTATAGAGCGGAAAGAAAAAAAAAAGAAGAAGAAGAAGAAGAAGAAGAAGAAGAAGAAGGAGAAAAAAGGGTAGGACACGGCTTTGCTATGTCTCTGCGGTGGAAGATTTAATAGATGCTATTATATTTTATATATTAAGTAGAATTTAACTAATTATATTTTACTAATTATAAGCCTTTTAAGGTAGCGCCTCTGAATACAATATCTAAGTGCTGTTAGCCGCGTAAACTTTGCCTTATAGTCTGAATACAGTATCCTAGGCTTCTTAAACCTCTTATAGTAGTATTAAAGAAGGTTACTCCTAGTAGAGAATTTATATCTATTATAGCTAATAATCCTAGTACCGTTTAAGCTACATACCGCACAAATCATCGGTAGTTCAGTCAATGCGGTAGCTACTCTTTCGACCTACGCTATGAGTAAATCTCGAAGTGAACTCTGCATTAGCAAAGCCAACAAAGAGCTCTTCATGCCCAGAGGTCTCAAAGCTGAGTTTGAGAAATTGGATGCAGTTGCTCGTTATGCTCAGATCCCCATTCTGGATAACAAGGGTAAGGTTGAGAAGAATGGCATGGTTCTTGGACCGTTGGAAGATGCATCGATGCAGACTTCGGTTACTGTACAGCAACGCAGGCTTCAGGCTCTTGAGCCATGGATTGCACCATTGGAGCTAACTCCCTTACCTGATTTGCATGTTCCGGATAACTTTATAAGCAAACTGCATGCTTCAACAAGTGGACGACAGAGAAAGAAAGAGGAGAAGAAGATGACCAAAGAAAGAGCCAAGGTACATGACGATTGGACTGAAGATTCTGGAAAGGCTCGAAAAGACTATGAGAAAGACATGAGGAAAGTAGGGGAGGAATTGGCGAAGGTGCAAAGAAAGCACGCAGATGATCCTCGGAAGTTGGAAAGGGAGTTAAAGAAGCTGGATAGAGAGAGGGAAAGGCGCGAGAAGGAGTATGAGAAAGAAATGCGAAAGGTTGATGAGGATAGACGTAAGGATGATAAGGAAAAGGAGGGTGTGAGACAGGTCCTCTGGCTGCTCATCAGACCGATAGGTGATGAGCCTATGGAGTGATAAGATCAGAGCTCTGTGGTGCAAAGGACGCTAGAGGTACGATTGGGCTCACGAAGAGATGGGCCACTTGTGTATGAAGTCATAAATATCATTTAAACCCGCTGCGCCTACGATTTTACATGCAATTTGTTTTTTTTACAATCCCTTTATCGTCGCGCCAATCCAACATCCAATCCCATAGGCTTCCTCAAGAATCCCTCCCTAGTCTCCATAACATCCTGTCTCAAACGGACATCATATCGCTTGATCCAAGTAGTAGCGATAAGTCTCATCTGCATCTCAGCCAAGTTCCTTCCAACACAAGATCTCGGACCGTAGCTGAAGGGGATGAAAGCAGTCTTCTGCTTATCAGTCAAAGTCTCCCACCGCTCAGGCTTGAACTCTTCAGCATCAGGACCCCAAATTTCAGTAGAGTGGTGAATCGTATAAGTGGGGACGCTGAGAATAGTGCCGGGACCGAAGTATCGTCCGTGAAGAGTAACGCCCTTGTGGTTGGGAGGGATCTCACGGGGTAGACCGATACCAGAGGGGGAGTGGATGCGCAGAGTCTCGTTGATGCAGTGCCCGAGGTAGGGAAGATGCTTAACGGATTCGTAATCAGGAATAGCAACGTCTTCAGGAACAACAGCAGAAATCTCCTCATAAAGCTTCTGCATGACTCCAGGAGTTCTGACGACATGGTACAGCAGCGCACAAGAAGAGTTAGAAGTAGTATCACTTCCAGCGATGAGTTGGGTAAGAGCTTCAGCGGTGAGTTCATCACGACCAAGAGGTTCACCCTTCTCATCGCGACCTTGCATAAGACGGGCCAAAAGATCCTTGCGGGTAGAATCACCGCCACGCTCGAGACGTTCGCTTACGCGAGCGATGGCGATACCGGCGAGGTTCTCGACGGCTTGGAGACCTTGGCTGAAGAAGGGGTCGGGGAGATACTTGGCATAGGGCTTGAGTTGGGGGAGACAGCCAAGAGTGGCGGAGACTTCGCCGCGACGGTTCATGATCTCGACGGCTGGTGCGTAGATGGTTGGACTGGTGGGAGAGGCCTTGACTTCAGCGATGTCGGCTCCAGTTGAAAGCATGCCTACTAATGTTAGCAATGTACCGACCAAGCTTCTAACTGAACTTACCAAAGGGCTTGCCAAAAGCGAGATCGGCAATGATATCAAACGCAAGGAAGTTGACTATCCATGTCAGTACGTTTCCAAACTCGGTTTAATGACTACTTACACCAGTTCAGGCAGTCAACGCTTCCGTAACCATCAGCTTCCTTGTTGCTAGCGATGCGATCCCACTGGTTGATAAAGATATCGAGGTTCTGTCGGATATAAGGCTCAAACTCCAAAACAGACTTGGGCGCAAAAGTATGCGAAACAAGCTTTCTCTTGCGAGAGTGCTCGGCTCTGTTGCGAGTGTTGAAAAGACCCCGACGAATAGAGACAAAGGTATCATAAAAGTCACTAATTCGTTAGCTCCTCGTCCTCATACTATAGTGCTAGATTGGACTTACGCCTTTAGGAAACCATTTCCGTGTCCGTAGATAGTGTTGATAGCATCTGCATCAGCAACACTAACATGGTTCGGCGCAATGCGAACCAAAACACCCAGCTTCTTATGAACCTGATCAACAATCTCATAACGCTTTCCACGACGACATGTAGACAGTAACCAAAGGTTGGTGAACTGCGCAGGGAAAGGAGCGGGGATACCGCGGAGATTGGAGTTGCTGATCCATGGGAGGATGTACCAGGCTACAAGAGCCACGGCGAGGGCTACGGGTGCCCAGGGGGAGATCAAGAGTTCTGTGAGAGCCATGATTCTGAGACTTGACCGGGAGAGATATTGGGGGATGTGGTAGTGATCTTGAGGAGTAGAAGGTGAGTATTTGTATAGAGATATAACTACTAGGTCGGATAATAGGATGCCCCGGATTTACCCCAGATGTGAACGTTGATGAGCTCCGAGGAAGCCTTTCCCTATTAGGAGTAGTGCTGTTTCCTCCTCGGCACTTCAATTATATGGCACATGATTGGTCAATTGATGCTTTTCTTGTCTACCATTGGACAGCATTTGGTCCTAGAATAGAGGTATAACCTGGCGAATGTCTATGAGATAATTGAAGACAATGTAAGCTCTCTGTTTTAATGCTATTAAATCTCTTTATCCCTCAGGTCTTGCCATAATGACCAGACCAAAAGCCGTTTTCCGCTGCCTTTGTTCCTCTTCGTCATTTGATCTGCTGCTGAAGGTTCGGCAATTCAACGCATCCGATTGGCTCCTGTTCCGAGGAATTGATCGGCAAATGGGCACGGAAACTGAGGCGTCGCCGAGAATGATAGACTATATCGATTATATATTCATTCTGCACGCGGTATATACTGGATAGTTAAGAAAAAATAGCAATTAGACGTATATCAAGGTATCAAAGAAATTAACTATTTTTATAAAATAGGGAAAACCGGGCGAACCGATAAAAAACCCTATCCCTCCTCCACTTTGCAGCACCTGCAATGATATTCATCACTAACTTCAGAAGCTCAGCTCACAGCCAAGTGCCAAATACCTTGATGTAAATTATCTTGACAACCTGGACCTCCACAGCATAAAGCAACAACTCCGCTGCCAAAAATCCAACAAAAGTCGGTGCTGGTTGAGCAAAGCTGAACGCGGGCCTGAAAGCCGGGATCCAGGGTAGGACGAAGCCAATAGCCATGATGGATGCAGTTGAGAACACAAGAATCGGTGCTGCGCGGCTCTGAATGATGGGGAGTTTTGCTGTACGGAGTAAATGGACGATCAGAGTCTGGGTGAGAAGACTATTGAAAGTGTTAGTGGTGTAAAATGGGAAGGATTGAGAGTTGCTTACCCTTGGAGGAACCAATGTGTTTGTGCGAGCTTGACATTGTCGTCGGTTGTTCGGATACCGTAGAAGAACCAGTTGAGAAGGAAAGTGCACATGTCGATGACTGAACTAGTAGGACCGAGGACAATGATGAATTTGAGGATATCTGCTGCTTGTTAACCAAGCTCGTGAATAGAGATCAAGAGACTTGCCCAAAGCGTTCCATCGTCGTGGTTGGGTCAGATACTCCTCATCAACGCGATCCCAAGGAATGGCGATCTGACTGATATCGTAAAGAAGATTCTGCGCAAGAAGTTGAATGCTGGTCATCTGCATCTAAGTTAGCATACTCCCTTCAAAGAATGATAAGTACTCACAGGTGTAAAAGGCAGCCAAGCACTAGCCGCCAGAATACTAAAAACATTACCAAAATTGGACGAAGCCACCATCTTGATATATTTGATAGTATTCCCATGCGTAATCCTTCCCAAAATCACACTCCTCACAATAATCGAAAGTCCCTTCTCCGTCAAGATCAAATCTGCACAATCCTTCGCAACACCGGCTCCAGAATCAACAGAGATCCCAACATCTGCATCTCGGAGCGCACCGCAGTCGTTGATACCATCGCCGAGCATACCAACGCAGTTACCGGCTTTTTGAAGAGCGAGAACGATTAGACTTTTCTGCTTGGGGGTTACTTTGGCGAATACACTGCATCGTTCGACGGCGAGGTCGAATTCGTCAGAGTCTTCGAGGAGGGCTAGTTCAGGACCGGAAATGGCTTCTGCGTCATCATCCATTGCTTCGGAGTGTTGGAGGAGTTCGAGGGAGCGGCAAATGTTGAGGGCGACGGGGAGGGAGTCGCCGGTCAAGACCTTTACTTGGACTCCGAGTTGGGTGAGGCTGGCGATGGCGTCTTTTGCGTCGTCTTTTGGTGGATCGGAGAAGCTGATCATTCCTTCGAGAGTCATGTTTGTCTCGAGCATATCGAGCTCATTGACATAAGACTTGCCGAGAATGCGGGATGCAACGAGAAGAACGCGATATCCTTCCATGTTCTTCTGCATGGCGAGTTGTCTCCATCGGGCTTGCATCTCAGTGCTGAGATACTCACTCTTACCAGCGGACCGCATTGACGAACAGCGAGTGAGGACTTCGTCAAATGCGCCCTTGACAATGAGGAGGTATTGGCCTGTGATGCCGCGGACAATGCAGCCTGAGCGACGACGTTCAAAGTCGAAGGGAATGACGCGTACTTGCTCGTAGTGGGCTACACCGACTTCATCGCCGTTGGGGAGGTGATAGTTGAGAATCGCCCTGTCCATGTTGTTGCCACTGTTACCTTGGATTTGAGAGTCGACCTTTGCGAGTTCCATGATGTTGAGGTTGTCTTCTCCTTCAGCGTTGGAGTACTTGTGCACTGAGAGCTCGTCTTTGGTAAGAGTTCCCGTCTGCAATATCGTTAGCACTGAAACAAGGTGATGAAACGGGGATGCATACCTTGTCGCTGCACAGAACAGTCATAGCACCGAGGTTCTGAACCGAGTCGAGACGCTTGACGATTGCTTGCTTCTTGGATAGTTGATGGGCGGCGCGAGCGAGATTGGCGTTGACGATGGCGGGGAGCATCTCGGGGACGAGACCGACTGCGACGCTGATGCTGAAGAGAGCTGCGTTCTTCCAGTCTCCGGTGACCTTGGCGGAGATGCAGAGAACCTGAACGATGGTCAGTAGAAGTAAGCGGATGGGTTCGCGAATTGCTTACGATAGGAACCATGACGACCATGAAGCCGATGAGCATCCAAGTTACATTGAGAATACCTTTCTGGAAGGCATTGGGTTGTCTCTTCTTTTCAACTTCCTTGACCATGGTAGCGATCATAGCATCTAGAACTGTTAGCCCAAACTCCGGGAGCAGATTGGAGACACTTACCATCGCCCGTCCGAAGAACAAGTCCAATACCATGACCACTCACAATATTCGTCCCCATAAGCGCAACATTACCAAAGTCAAAAATCGAGAACGCCTCTTTCGCATCATGAGGTCCTGCGTCCTTACCCACAGGTTCACTCTCACCGGTCCAAGCAGATTGACTAATCCTCAAGTACGATGACTCAAGGATAAGACAATCAGCTGGGACAATAGCACCAGGAACCAGAATGACTATATCACCGGGGACGAGGTCAGTCTCGAGAACAGTGCCCTCTGTCCAGGAGAGTTGAAGTTCATCGGTGTAGGTTGCAGGTCGACGGACTCTAATCTTGGGAATGATGGCGGATTGAAGACGGAAGATGGCGACGCCGCTTTGGAACTCTTGCCAGAAACGTACGGCGACGGATATAACGATCATGACCATAAGAACAGCAAAACCTTCCTAACCACCAGTCAGTACAAATCCCCTCCCACCAACTCGAACCGATATAACTCACCCAGCTAGGATCCGGCATCGCAACATTAAGAATCGCCAGAAACATCAACAAGATATTAAACGGATTCGGAATAACACTTAGCAACAGCATAAACCAAGACTGAGGCTTCCTCGAAGAAACAACATTCTGCCCATGAATGCGTCGCCTCGCAGTAGCTTCAGCCTCAGAAATTCCATCGCTGCTTGTCACCAAATGCGCAAGCGCCGTATCAGGTGCCATGGACGCAATCCATCGAAGAATATCTTCTGGTGTGCTCTTGGATGCCCTATCTGGGTTTAGTTGCCAGGCCGCGCTTCGTGCTCGGGATTTGCCGTTGCGTAGGCCAAGACGGCCGAGGAGGTTAATTTCGCGGCGGGCCATGGTGTTGACATCAGTTGATTGAACATTCGATTTCTGTTCTCAAGACTTTGTACCAGATCTTAACGGTCAGCTTGATCTATCTCACTGGAATATCATGAGGTTCGTACAAAACTTAAGGCGGATCAAAGTCTGCTGCTTCAGACTTGGCGATTCCTCTGAAGAGGAGAAGTTCCAGCGAATTCTCCAGATTTGCGAAAGGTAGGTAAATTGCAACAAAAGAGTCGTTCATCGAATTGAACAGAATAATTTGGTGTGTATTACAAGTAAAGCTCTGCGCAGAAAGTTGGGGGGGATCAGCGATATATACAAATCATGAACTTGTAAAACTTGTCCTGATTAAAGCCCAAGAAATGATAAACGAAAATCCTTTCCAAACTAAGACGGTCAAGAAACAAAAGCATGTGTTGATGTTGTTGTGGGGGTGACTCATGCCGAGAGATCCATCTAATAACCTCTCGTATAAAACGTGCCGAATACCCTTGGCGACAAGAGTTAAAAGACCAGGCAGGACAGGAAATATCTCATAGCCAAGCGCCAAGTTACTATCAAGGTACCTGCATATAAGAGCCGAGTTCCGAATGACAAGAGGGACTATTTGGAATGTGGTCATTGATGTGCAATATGGAACTTGGCGAGACATTCGACTGATGTATCTTCAGGATTTATTCCTCAGCAAATTGACTTTCTCCAAGAGAACCTTTTCTGAAAAAATGGTATTATCTTGTCAAATTACAAAAACACAGCCCCGCGGGCAATGCCGTGATTAACATGTTGGCGATCAGGCACTGCCGCACTGTTGCACTGCCCCGTTGAGCTAACTACCGACCTCCCTTTTTCGCATTTGCGTCTTTTTTTTGTGATTTAATAAACGGCACGTCAAGATCCGAAGTTGGATGTGTTTTATAAGAGTAGCTTGTTGAGGCTTGGGTCTAGACTCTGGGCGATGGTAGAGGACGCGTAAGCCCGCTAATATGAGAAAGGGGAGCGAATTGTGTTATACCCGGCGTATATGCATGTATAGATAGACTCTTCCCCTATGAGTCAAGACCGAGATTGATGCGGTGTATGGATGAAGCGGTTTATGGCCAAAGAGCTTCTTTGTTCCATGTGCTTTGCGCAAGATCCCAATTGTAGTTCAATCGCTGATGCAGACGATCACTAGAAGCTTGCCAGAACTCAACCGTCTGTGGTGCCACCGCATATACCATCCATCCCTCAGAACCTGGCTCTTGTCCCTTAATCTCATGACTTTTAACGGCTTCCGCCATCTTGGCTTCCAGTTCATGCGGGTCATTAAGTGGTTCGCTCTGCCTCGACACCTTGGCAGTGATCTTGGCCATAGCCGATCGAGCCGTCCAATCCTGATCACACTCACTTCTAGGCAGAGCATTTGCTTTTCCTCGTAGACGGATTTGTCGTCCGATTTTGGGCCAGTAGAAGGTAAGAGCGACGTTGTTGTTTGCTGAGATTTGTCGGCCTTTGGGGCTGTTGGCTTTTATGGCGAAGTGCCAGCCGCGGTGATCAACGTTTTTGAGGATTAGAACGCGGGCATCGGGGTGGCCTTGTTCATCGACTGTTGAGAGCGTGACGGCGTGAGGTTCTGGGACACTGGCTGCGATGGCTTCGTCCAGCCATACTTCGAATGCTTGGTGAGGGGTTTCTGGGAAGGAAGCGAATTCCGTTTTTGGGTATGATGCTCCTTCTAGAACAGGAAGCGCACGAAGCTTGGTCTGAAGTCCGTTGCTTGCCATTGAGTCCGTTATTGCGCTTGACTTTTATACTCGTAGTTGAGAGAAATAGGTTAGGTTTATGACTTGGAGGTATTAAAGAGAAGCAGAATGTTAAGTGTGACTCGCACGATCTGGTTCTGGAAGTGACATGGATGATCACCTAATCCGTATCTGTGATTCATCATGATCCGGTATCGGATTCCAAAAGCCTCATGAATTCATGCACTCTATAGCAAAATAACTGATTTAAGGTCTTTCGTGGCGCCCTTTCCCAAGATACCGGTAGTTGGAAACGAGGTTATTTGTATTGAATTGACTGATTTCGATGGTACGGTAAACCCAAGCGACATTGAACTACATATTAATTTTAGCCACGCGGCCCTCAGTTATTGATTATCTGAAGAGATCTATAGCATTTCTTCGAGATAAATGAAGATAACATATTGAGCATATCTTTTATCCAACTTGAAATATTGGCTCGAAGAGTAACCAGAGTGACTTAATAGAAAGTATACCCACGAAGTAAGCGACTTCACGAGTAAAATGATAACTGGAATCACATCAAATTATCTCTGGATAATTGGAGAACGTGTTCAAGAAGAAATCTATCATTTATCTATTTCTATTTTCAGTTTTCGGTTCATGCAGAGCTGCATATTGGTGCTCTTCCGAAACATGAGCTTGGTAGACACTCAGATATCGCAACAAGGACCAGTCTTAAGTAGGACCCGACACTCTAAGTTCAGTCTCGAAGCCAATGGTGCTTCACTCTGATAGAAAGCTCTATGCTCACTGGTTCACAAGCTTGCGGAGAGAAGATTCAACTTGACTCTCCTTATCGCCCAGTCTTCCAACTTCCTTTCCCTAAATATCCCATTAGTTCGCATCCGCCATTAAACCCAGTCATGCAACTTACATTCTCGACCTTGACGACAGTAGGAACGCCATTGATGTTGTAAGGCGCACTGCGATACTTGTTCTTAGGAGTACCTCTCCACTCCTCACGCGAACCCACACGGACAATGTAAGCAGTAGGATCAGAAGCGCCGCCAAGGACAGCGTTCAAGGCGGGGAGTGCATCGCGACAGTCGGGGCACCATGAGGGCTCGCCGGAGGCGAAGTAGACGACGTAGTGAGTGTCGGTGGAGGTTGGTGGGGTGTTGACGTCGATGAGAGGCATTTTGGTGGTGTTCTTGATGATGATCTTTTGAAGGTGGATGGAGAGAAATTGTGAAACGGGATGGGCTTTTTGGTGCAGGATTGAAGGATTATAAGGATGAGAGGAAGCTTAATCGGCGCGATATGTCAGCGAAGATTCTCGAGCGAGATACAAATTCGCAAAAACTCAACTCGCTGTTTGATGACTAAGACAGTGCGACGGTGTATCTGGCACATGGTAGTTCGCCCCAAATATAACGGCCAATTACAGTGCGCCCTTCTCAGTCTGGTATCTACATGAGCAACAGAGTTCACTTTAGCCAGTCCTTATTAGATACTCACCCCTGATGAAGCTTTGTGGTTTTCGATTTTCTTGCAATACGGCATTTTATTGAACATACCCGTTCTCTCGGTTACGCAAACTGGCACAGTGAACTGAGCGGGGCTCATCGTATGACGAAAAGTCTGAACGAATGTCGTGACTGATGGTTCTTTCTGGACATGATATCTTCACATAACATCTAATGCTTATGCCATTATAAGCTTCCACTTCATCGAGCCAGAACGTCTTTTGACTAAAGCCCCAAGAGTTAAAAAAATGACTCCACATAAAAAACGTCTTGTATTTGATAGAGAAATTCATTCATTCCGTCAGTGCAACAGCTGCTCAGCAAACTGTCCACGATCTACATGGTATATCATAACTCATAACCTCCATCACTTAAGAAGTCTCCAAGAACCAGTCTCAGCCCAGATTCGCGCATACCACTGATGCAGCTCCGTCACCCATGGAGACATAGGTCCCTTGTTCCCCGCAACCTTACCCTCACTAGAGAACAAAACGCTCTTGAGCCTCAGCTCAACCTCCTCATGCGCCTTGTCGATAGTAGCGCTGATCTGGAAAAGACCATCAGACGGGCGAAGAGGTTGGTTGCGCGGTGAGTCGCCGCAGCGCACGGTGATGGAAGTAGGAGTCTTCTCAACGACTTCGAAATGATCGGTGATAATGGCGCCTTTGTCGTAGGTGCTTGTGGCGAGTTGCTCGCTATCCCAGAGCTGCTGTTCAGTCTCGGGACCTCGGTACTTGAAATCAGCATATCGACGCTGAATAGCGAATCCTAAATCGGTGAGCGATAACTCAACTCATTCTGAGATAAAGGTACTTACCCCAACCGCTCCAAACGCCACGACAGAATTCAAGAGTCAAGTCACTGTTATTCTGAAGCAACTCCGGACGAATCTTGCTGAAGGGAATGCGCTTGATGACGACATCTTGGGTAGCAGGGTTACCGTTTGGATTAGCCCTTCTGAAGAGTCGAGAGGACCAGATGGGGTCGTTGGCGGGGAGCGGGGAGATGACGGGGTTTTGAGAAGCGAGGTACGCGGCGGCTGTGGATGTGCCCAACAAGCCAGTGAAGACTGTTTTTCTGGCCAAGCGGAAGATGCCCATTTTGAGGTATGAGTGATTTGAGCGACGGGAGTGAGGTGAAGTGAAGATTTCAGGTTGAGAGATAAGAAGCGCGTTAATTTTCGGGTGGATAATTCATGCTCGTGGGTGGATAAATACCCACTTTTTGATTGGTCGGGAGCAAATGCACATGCGACCAGCTGCAATATTGTGCATAAATGTGGCTGGGAACGGCATCAAATCACATGCTCTCAATCCAATGATCTATCATGCATTTCACTATCATATCATGGGTGCTACCAAGCTTCTAATTTTCTGATGAAATCTAATTGCTACTCCCCTACTTCGTATGGATCGTTTAGACACCTCCCATCTAGCAGTTCAAGGTGCATAATTTTATGCTTCAGCCATTATCTACTCCCATCTGCCCTGCTCATCAAACTTGACCAAGTTCCCACTCAGCAGCGCATGCTGAAGCGCCCGGCCAATGTTCATAACCTGAATTCCTCCTTCAATAGGCAAAGGCACAGGTTTGTCCTCCAACACCGCATCCGTAAACTCATTAGCCTCCAGAGCAAAAGCATCCTCAAATCGCTGCCAATACTCCGGCTGAACCTCATGACGAATACCAAGTTTGTCCGCAAGAACCACATTATTAGCCTTGGGAACAACATTAACCGAGATCTTGCCAGTCTTCCCAGTGATTTCGGTACAGACATCATGGCCGTGGGCTTGAGTTCGAGAGCAGTAGAAGTAAGCGATTTTGCCGCCCCAGAATTCGACTACGCCGACTGCATTGTCGACATCGTTGAGTTTCTTTAGCTCAGGGTGGTGTTGGAGAGTACCAGTTGCCCAGCAAGCTTTGGGGACAGGATTGCCGAGATACCAGAGAGATAAATCGATATCGTGAATGGCGCAGTCGACGAAAATACCACCATTGCGAGAGGCGTAGCGAACGAAGAAGCCAGTCTCGTCGAGGAGATCGCAGGTATTGGATCTAACCATGAAGGGTTCCCCAATGGCCTTGTCGTTATAGATCTTTTGAGCTGCGTCACGGTATGAAGCGTCAAAGCGACGGGAAAAGCCAGCCATGACCTTGAGATGAGAATTCTTCTTCGCTGCGTCAACGACAGTTTGAGCCTGTCACCGGGGGTCAGCAAAGTCCTAGTATAAAACAAATGGGCGACACATACCTCGGCCATGTCAGTGCTCAAAGGTTTCTCGCAAAGGACATGCAGTCCCTTGTCAATGGCAGCAAGAGACTGGCTGGAGTGCACATCTGTGCTGGTAGAAACCCAAACAGCTTGGAGATCAGGATGCTTGAGCATCTCATCGTAGTTGCTATAGACAGAGATGTTGAACTCTTTGTACTCTTCGTTCTCCTGAGCCCAGTTGACTTCGTGCTCCATTGAGCTACATACAGCAACTACACGAGCGCGAGGAACCCTGTACAGGAGAGTATGAACGTGTCGTTTACCCTAGGTATAGTAAGTAGAATAAACAAGAAAAGGAGCAAGGAAAATTTACCATGCGGCCAAGGCCAACAACGGCGATCTTGAGTGGTTGAGACATGGTGTAAGGTGAGAAAAGTAGAAAAGATTGAGAAGTAGCTCTGTTGGCTTGTGTTAAATGAGGATGTTCAGAATGGCGAGGACATGAAAGAAGAAAACTAACCTCTTTATACGTTTCTGTCTCTCTTCTTCACGCCCATTGTACAAGAGTTTCTGCTCATCTTGCGAACTATCTCCGAATACCTCGTCTTCATAGACATTATCATTTTCAGACGAATTCAAGATTACTTATTCGAGGATGTGTCGCCGATGTTTTCGCGCCGTAGCTACCGTATCAGGAAGAGCTACGGCTTGAGCTGCTCGATCAGGTAATGGAGATTTTGGTGAGCTAGCCCAAGTAGGCAGGCCTCGACGAGAACGCCCAAGATTGCCGAATTTGGTTCGATGGCCTCCTACAGAGAAGTCAGAATGATACTTCGTTGCGATCACCAAAATAGACGGTCAATGGTCACACTGGAATATGTTGACTGAAATAGAACTCCACGTAGTTGAAGAAATCATCTATCGTCGTATGCTTTACTATGGCGGGCCTAAGGATTAGGCCGATGGCCTCAGCCCATTCCCTCCTGTGGTAATTCTTGTTGCCCAGATTTAGACACCACAATCCTCAGAGATGCCCAAATATATAAATTCCCTGAATTCCGTGGAAGCCCAACCATCATCAAGTGCACTTGACCTTGGTAGGCGAATACACCCTCCCAATAGCAGGATACCCATCCTTAGCAACACAGCCCGAATGCTCAGTCATCTTCAGCGTATAACATACCTTCCCTCCAGGACCTTTCCAGTGCGATAGCATCTTCTTGACATCAACAAAAACTTCCTGAGACTTAGACCACTCGCAGTTGTAAGTCCATTGGCCTATCACCGTAGTGGCTGCTCCTAGATGGGGCAGGTCGCTTATGGAAGAATGAGGCTGCAAGTCAACTGCATATAAGCTGCATTCTTTCACTATTGGAAGGAGTTGCGGCGAGGATGTAACATGTCAGAGGCAACCGACCTTTCATGTTCCCTTCAAATTTCCGAAAGGGTGTATCAACACAACACAACGCACGGGAGGATATCAGCGAATACGACATGACTTCTTCTCTAACCAATGAGGCTCAACCTAGCCCGAGCAAACCCGCTATGACTTATAATATCGCTCTTTCAACGCTTTAGGCAACGGCCATGCCTGACAATCCTTGAACATCTCGACCGTTTTCTTGAGTGCCTCTTGTTCCCATGGATCAGTAAAATAACTCCCGTACATTTGAATAGCTAGAATGGCATTTACTAGACCAGGTTGAGTATCGGGATGTTGGACCGCGGTGCCACAGACTTGGAGGACTAGGTTTCGCACTTCGCCTTCGGCTTTGCGGTATGCGGCGCGGACATCCTCGGCTCGTCTTAGCCAGTTAGTAGAGGTGGTGAAGAAGGTAGGGACGGCTTACGAGAGGAGAGGTGACTCTGCGATGAGAATCATCTTTGCTATCATCATGTGTTGCATGCCTGTGAGGGCGATCGGTGAAGCATACCACATCGTTGGGAACACTTCTCCCAAGACACGGTCTGGTGATCGATATAGAATAGGTTCAAAACGGCCGGTCACATATTGGTCGAGGTATTCCTCCTGCTCCTTGAGTTTGTCTGCGCATCGAGTCATTAGCAAGTGAACCTTGCAAGAGCTGGGAGACTACCCACGCCATCCACTCTCCGACTTATCGTCAAACAGCCACTTAGTAACCTGACTCGTATGGAAGACGATTCTATTCGCTGGCGATATATCTGACCACTCAGCGGGTGGTTCCACCATCTGCGCCGGATAACCTTTTCGAAGAGCATAGTAGACTTCTTGTCGTAAAGCAACCCAGTAAGATGCAATAAGGAGTTCTCGACGATTGATAAGATCATCTGATGTTAGACTTCGTAGAACAGCGTTCAAGATAGCAAGAAAGTTTACTCCTTCATCTAACCGAGTATCGAGAGCGGGTTCTTCATCTTCTTCGTCATCGAGCTCTTCGAAGTGACGTAGGATGACGGCTGTTGTCACGATGAGTTCTCGAGTCTCTCCATCTTCCGTGGTATGGAAGTCTTTGAGGACGGGGATGCACTTGAGCATATACTCAACTGCCGAGTGTGAACTGAGTTTGGGCAATGGTTGGCCGCGATATACGATTCCTCGTGGTGTTTGATACTTCTCAACGCGGCATAGATGGCGGGCTGACATTGCTAGAATGGCGTTGAGGAGGGGAGGATAACGTCGGGCCCTCTCAGGAACGACGAGCTGATAGCGCCTCTGCGGGTCAACCAAGTCAAACTTGGGAGTCAGAATCATCCACGTTTCTGGTATTATCAAACTTACCCAATGAGACAATTCCTCTATGAAATATCGTAAGAGGCATGCTTCTTGGACACCATCCAATGGTAAATCTCGTTGATGCGGCGGTTCGAGGGCATGGAGTAAGCCGCCCCAAGAAGGTCCGCGTTGAGATAGTGCAAGTGGGTGTTGAGATGGCTGGGCTTGGAAAGACGGAGTAGCTGATCCTTGTTGCTGCTCACGGAGATGTGACTGGCTCGCTGCTGGATGGAAATAGGATGAACCTAGTCCAAGGTTAAGAAGCTCACTCGAAGTTTGGTCATCTTCTAAATGGGGACCGCTCCTCGTGGTTGCCGACGATGAAGCCTCGTCTGCTAAGGCGATTCTCTGAGTTGAGCGTCGAGAGCTTGTTTGTAGACGGACTAGTGGACAATTAGTTCTCTATTATCCAAGCACATCATCTCAATATCTTCAAGAATGGATGAGCCCTTACACTCTTTGGCACTACTATTCACCCAGCTCTGAGATCCTGAGAACTTGGCATCGTATTTTGCCGAAGAGCCATGTCTGAACTGCCGATTTCGTCCTAATCGGACACACTCTAGTCCTTTCTTGAGACATCGTGTACATACAGCCTCATCACCAGCACCTAGGACCTCGAGTTAGACTTCACGCTCGTTTTTTCATGCTTTCAGGGTCTCTCGACTGAAGTGGACCGACATTTGAGATGCTTGCCTAAAATGGTCAATAAATGTTAGTCATGCGGCTGTCTGATGAGCCTGTTTCTTACTTTTGCATTCTGAACATGGGTTTTTAGGTACTGGCATGCCGTTACAGCTTGACTAGTGTGATCAGTCTCATGGAAGAAGGGAGTAGGAATCGGCGACATCTGACGTTCGGCGCGGGGTTGGCAAATTGTCGCCGATACATTCCCGAAATGGTAATCAATCCACGCTAGGCTAAATCTGGATGCTCACTCATTGCATGAGGACTTACTCTCTCGAGAACTATAGAAATTATTCTTATCAACTAAAATAAAATGCCAATCTTGGAACATTTCAGGCTGCGCGCCTTTCAAGCTGCTATAAGGGACGATGAGGGCCACATGAAGTCCTGAATGATGGACGAAGCACGAAATTGTTCTCTGCCAATATCAGCTACTTAGATGACTGCTGACCATAAGGTTAAACTTTAGGCTGCTAACACAGGTGATGAGGACATAATATTTTTTTTTCTTTCTCGCAATATAAGCTTCTACCCAAAAGCTTCCACGATCTGCCAATATCAGAATCCAGCCATGGGAGGGGATTCTATCTGCTAGCTCGTCGCCTGCTACCAGAACTCAGTCAAAGTCCTGTCCTGGACCAAGCAATGGAGGCGACTTTAAACAACGGATATCTGGACGCTGCTTAATAGCCTTCCCAATCTTTTGCTTCCTTACGACAGTTATGTTTATGCATTGTCTGCCACGAAAATACGAACCATATGGACAGAGCACTTTCTGTCTTTTTGTATTGATACAAACTATCTCCACGCTTGTTAAAACTATGTTAGCTAACAAGGCCTTGAAGTAACACCCACACGCTCTGGTCTAGAAAAGCTATACTGGTCCCAGAGGGGTGCAATTGGTGCCCTGGGACACTTAGACTACGACCCAGCAATCTATGGTCTGCCGGATTTCTTGAGAGGAGAAAAGGCAGCGGCAGCCCTGTTGCCGCTTCTCACATTGGCCTGTGTTTCTCTCTCAATACCTTGACTGAGCTTACGTCTGATCCCCAGAGAGCTTGTATGGTGTCTGTTGTAACCGGTAGTATCAAGTGGAACAAGTTTATATTCGATTGTGTCCGTGACCGCATGCTTAAGGGGCTCCACGGACGCACCAGGGTGTATCTATGCAAACAGCCATTACGACCTGTCGCCGAAGACGCCAAAATAAAAGATCATCTTCGCTGAGTTTGGCCGAATGTGGCGAAGTACCCCAGATTTCTCCATCGGTTCAATCCCACGTCTATCGGGCCGTTTAGGCAATGTCCGTTATTGACAAGGGACGCTTTATTGTGGCAGTAAACCAACCTCGGGAAATGTTCCGTTAAAGAATTAGTCTCGGCTTGGCTTTCTAGGCAAGCAGCCTAACAAAGGATGAAGATAACCTTTCCATCCGTACCGGTCAGCCAATGAATCACTATTACGGCATCCTACCGATATTTCAGCGTGGCACGAGATAGTTTAGAGATCCAGGCAATGGACTATGACCAAATTAGGCAGTTTTGAACACCCCCATGTCTTCATCTACCGATCAACGGTTCTCTCCCCCGCATTTTCTCTCAAAATTCCCTCGACCGTTCCAGATCAGTGGTTTTTCAACCACTCCATTGAATGTGGAGTCAAACCCTGTCATGACGTCTAGTCTGGGGATGGTGCTTAAACTTGAAGAATTAAGCCAGTTCTTAGTGCAGAGTCTTAAGTCTTAACGAAGTTACCCCATTCAGCAATTCTAACCACCCAAATCTCAGAGAAGCAAATGCCATGATTTATCACCAGTTGCTAATCGGCAGTCTATAAAGACAACCTTTTCCTCATAATGGACTTTAATGCTTCACTGGCGTTGAACTACACCATGCCAAACATGTTCTCTCAACTTGTCGGAGCTTTCGCCCTTTTCACTGCGCTTCCCTTCGCGCAGGCTGCGCCGAGTCATGACAAGCAATGTTTGACTGCGCGCACTGAGCATAAGCGGAGATTGTTTGTGCTCACGGATATCAGCAATGAGCCTGATGATCAGATGAGTCTGGTTCGGTTGTTGACCTACGCCAATGAGATCGACATTCAGGGCATTTCTGTGACGACTTCGACGTGGATGCCTGATAAGATTGACTATGAGTCTGTTGTTGGGGTTCTAGATGGTTATAAGAAGGTTGTGAAGAACCTTAACGCCAATGTTCCATCTCACGCGCCTTATCCTTCGCACAAGTATCTTCTCGATCGAGTTCACAAGGGTCATCCTGTCTATGGACGAAAATCACTCAACATGAGTCTGAGCGACGGTGCGAAAGCCCTTGTCAAGGCTGCTGACAAGGCGAGCGCCGACGACCCTCTGACAGTTTCTGTCTGGGGAGGATCTGCGATTTTGGCCGAGGCTCTTCAGCATGTTTCCCGCACCCGAAGTGAAGATGCCGTTGATGCGTTTGTCGAGAAACTACGCGTCTACGCCATCTCTGACCAGGATGATACTGGTATTTGGATCCGCCTTCGTTACCCTCAACTCTTCTATGTCGTCTCCCTGCACGGCTTCAGCGAATACACAGTCGCAGCATGGAACGGTATCTCAGGCGAAGAGTACCGTAATTTCGATCATGGCGGCCCAGACTCTAGCATTGTCTCCAACGACTGGCTCGAAAATAACATTCGCCTTGGTCCTCTGGGATCCCATTACCTCAACTGGTCTTTCATCATGGAGGGCGACACTCCCGCTTTCTTGCCTCTTGTTCAGAATGGTTTGGGCGATGTAAACCATCCTGAGTGGGGTAGCTGGGGCGGTCGTTATACCCTCCTCGACCACACGAACCAGTCGCGCGTCTACGCAGATACAAGCGACTACGTCGTTGGTGCCAACGGCAAGGCCTTTACCAGCAAGTTTGCGACTATCTGGAGATGGAGACAAGATTACCAATTCGACTTTGCTGCTCGTATGAAGTGGACTGTCAACTCTAAGTACTCCGAGAACAACCATCAGCCTGTCGCCATCGTCAACGGCTCTTGTGGTACTGCCCCGTTGAAGCTCAAGTACAAGCCTGGCGGCAGCGTTATTCTCGATGCATCAGACAGCTGGGATCCCGATGGTGATGAGCTCAAATACGATTGGTTCCACTACCGCGAGCCTGGTGGCGCATACGGACGAGGCCTGGAAGGCTTCGACCCTTCGCTAAAGATGAAGCCAATCTTGACGCTCAAGAGCCCGAATGTCAACATCACAAGCATCAATGATAATGGCAGCGTGGTGAAGCTGGAGACTACCAAGAGTCTGAATGATGTAAGTCAAGCTTTGAAGACAAAGCGAACGTATGCTGACTTGAACCTTTTAGACAATGCATATCATTCTTGCTCTTCGCGATGCGACGGAGATGCCCTTGGCTACCTATAGGAGAATTATCCTTGAAGCCAAATAAGCCAGACGACTCTTCTTGGTACCGTATAGTACTATATAACAGTATTTCACTCCACGCTATGTTCTTTGTAGAGAAGAATGTGATTTTTATGAACTGTCTGCCAAGGCCTTTAGAGTGAGGACCGTTCGGATATCCTGATACTGCCAGAGCCTGATTAAAGAAGTCGTGACGACATCCCTGCACATCTTGACGGTCCCGGCCATCCCACCGGGGAGCCCACCATAAATAATGCAAGCAACAACGCACCCCATATTGATACCCGCACTGCTTAGCTCCATACTTCAAGGGAGAAATAGCATACAAGTAGTAATATCCCAGGAACATTGCGTCTCGTTCGTGCTAAAGAACCCGGCTGAACGAGATACTGGAATACTGCCCTATGCTTTGTGACTTGTAGCTAGTATAGATAGTACCCTTCTCCTAGCCGCCTACTTATCTACGGTGTGATCATCGTTATTTAGCCTTCAACTTGTCTGCATAGAAGACTTCTACAAGTATTCGTGCGCTTGAGGTTATGAATAACCTTATTTACTATCTTAATGGGATAGTTCGTGCGCTTGACGGCGATCAACTCTCAGAGCAAAACACACTGACGCACCGTATCCTTGGCCCGAAGTCTAATGTCACGATTGAGCTTAACTATTCCTCCATGACAGACGGAGATCGCGCAGGGTTGGCGTCACTGAGATATGATGCTAGCTAGATCGGTATCTCCAAAGCTGGTGGTTCAACAACGCTCCAGATGGTTGACAATGTCGAGATGGATCCTTCCAATAACTTTGTCACTGTCTCTAAAGGTAAAGTCATCGCAAGCAAGCCTATCTCTAGTGGCAAGATCTGGCTCCGGTGTCAAGTCTCAACGGTGTCCCTTAATCACTCAACCTTCTCATATAGCACGGATGGCAAGACTTTTGTGCAGCTTGGACAGGAGCATGTCACGAAGCAGGGAGGGGTTTGGTTCACTGGTACTCGACATGGCATCTTCAAATTTTGCGATCAAGAAGAGTGGTGGGCATGTTGTCGTCAAGGAGTTCGACATTCGTCTTAGCTAGTTAATGGAATCTCGTTCCCCATCGCGGGCCGAAGTTATAACCTATTAAAGCTGCATAGTTGTCATAATTTCATAAACGGAAGCTCAGCGACAAGCTTTGGATGAATTACAAAGTAGTTTGAGCCTTTTGTATTGTTTATCATGAAGCTACCAATTCAAATCAAGGCGCACCGGGAATGGTTCGTTGAGTCGTTAAAAGTCTTCTGTGTCGGTCTGACTCAGCCCCAATGGCTAGGTTTCTGCCCAACACTGCCACAAGAAGTCATGGATGTCCAGCATAGCCCAGTGATAATTAAAATGACTATCCACTTTAGATCGTGAGTCCCATTACTTTGCAATTTTCACTTTCGTTTCACCCAAATATCTATTCTACGACTGTGCCCATTGATGAGCTTCAATGGCCAACGTCCTGCCACCCGAACTCCTCAGCAAGGTGCTTGAGAATATCAGCCCTTTTAACAATCGGAAGTCTACCGTTCTTTCTTGTTTATTTGTAAACCGAGAATGGCATAATGTTGCGCTCCATTCTCTCTACAAAGATTTGGTGTTATTCTGTGGCCCCCAGTTGGATCTCTTTACAGCATGCCATAATCGATGGGCCGTTTCTTATCTGACACGATCTTTAACCCTCTACATTAGTCGGCCAGGCAAGCTACCTGAAGATATCTTCAACGAAACTCAAATTCAAATTCTTCGATTGGCTAGGAATATCATCCCGCCTATGAACAGTCTCAGATCTTTCTCCATTACACGCCATCACAAATTCCCGTATTTATGGATCACAAAGTCAATCGTGTCTGCCATTCTCAAACACCTTCCGTCGAGTTGCATAAGCCTAGAACTTGCTCTGGGTACATCTGACAGGTATGATGGCGATAGAATGGAAATTGATCCTACGCACTTGTGCCACGACATACGCCGCTTGTTACCCCGTATGCATCACGTTCACATCGATATAAGCTGTTTATGTGATGAAATGTTTGGCACGTGGGACTCGAACGAATGCTTTCACCCTATAGCTCTACCGAACATTAAGACCCTCCACGTTGATTGTGTTGGTATCGAGGACAAGCGGCCATGTCTAAATAGACATCAGGAGAGCCAGACGTCACTCTGGAAGCTGGTCATTCCGGCTCTGAAGCAGATAGTCGAGCTACCAGATACCCATAGTACAACAATCACTGTTTTGGGGTTGATAGAGCGGGACTATCACGAGCAGAGTAGTTACGAGACGCTCTTGCGCTGCCACATAACAAAGGGGCGTACTGCAACGTGGGCATTTCCAGTTGATATCCTCGCGACACGCTACAGAGGGGGCCGGTTTGCTTTTTACTATATGCGCATGGCTCATGAGACTTATACGACAGACAGAATTGCAATCTACACCTTAGCTGGAGGACAACCGTGGAGAACATTAAGAGCGGGGTCAAGACTACCTTCAGCCTTGAGCGACAGTTCAGAATGGGTTCCAGAGAGAGAATTTGGCATTCGGACTTGGGGGGTGTTTGCGAAGGAGATTCCGGGTTGGAATCCTATATTGCTATATAATGAGAGGCGTACGGGGATGCGACTTATAGATGCTGAGGAACGCGAGGGGTATGAAGAGATCGCTTTGGCGGAGAAGACGCCAGCTGGGTTTTTCCGACGACCAGATCTCCCTTGGGGGCGTCGCGCAATATTCAAGAGCAGATGAACTTGAATAGGAGAACTAGATGCTGAGTTTTACTGTTGGTGGAGGTCTTGGACTTAAGGAGGCAAGGGAGTAAGAGAACCGTAATAAGCACTGTCTATTGAGCGAACTGGGGACTATAAAATAAAAATGAAACAACACCTGACTACCTAACTATCCCAAAGTAATATTTTAGTTACTAAGAACAGGCGATTGTCCATCCCACTCGCTGCTTTCAGCTGCATCAACAAGCCAGTTCCCAACAGTCCCCCTAGTAATCTTTGGCATCCAAGCACAGCCCTTTCCATCTTCAGGCCAAACCTTAACAGGCTGCGCCTCTCCCTCCGCAAGCATAACCGGTCGAGAAAGAACAAAAGCCAAACCACTCTCTCGCACCAGACGGTCAACCTCGTTATGGTCCTTGAGGCCTATGCCCATACTTCCATGGCTAAAGATCATCTTTCCAGGAAGGTTCATAGAGCGCCATGATGATCCGGCGCCTTGAGCTGAGTTGACAACAATCTTGGGGGAGATGTTGGCTTGGGCGATAGCAGCGAGGAGAGCGCGCATGCTAACAGCCATGAAATCCGGCGTAGTGTCAGGGTGAAGAGCTGCGAAAGGCGACTCTGTGACTCTGACTTGTGCAAGGGCAGAGATGACCACTTGAGGAGGTTGAGGTGTTGTAAGAGCTTTGACGATGTCGGACTCTGAGGTTGGTGTACCCTGAACGAGGGTGAGGTTGGAGTGAGAGGGGAGTTTGGCGGAGTTTGTGTTGCGGACGAGGGCGGTTACTGTGTGGCCGCGGGATAGAGCCTCTTGTACGGCCAAGGAGCCGTTGCGACCTGTTCCGCCAATGAAGAGGAAGTGCATTTTGAAGGGGTTTTTGGTGGAGAAGCGGCAGTTGCTGTTGAGTGGGGTAGATCTGTGCAGATCACAGATGCCAAGCGAGAATAATAGTGAGAAGGTGATGGCAGTTACGAGACTGAGAGTCAACTTCGAATGTATTGAAGAGCCTCGTAGGAAGTGTTTTCAGAAGATGAATGTGAATGTGAGTGAATTGATGAGTAAAACCAACTGCGTGTCGCATCCTTAGCCTTTATAGCAAATCCCCTTTCCATTCCTCCCTCCCCACCCGGCCGAGACATTCGGTCCCGGTATTCTCGGCCGGGCGGTTGATACGGCTATGCGAAAACCGCGCCGCAGCTTAGAAATCTGCACTAACGAGTCCGAGAAGGATTCTGCATTAGAGCGGGCGCATGAATAAGTGGTCTAGCCTATCAAAGAGCCCATTAGTCAATCCAGAGAGGTTGTTAGCCTAAGGAAGAGGCTGTGCTGACTGTAAGCCGGCCGAGAAGGATGCGTTATCGGCCGGATGGATTGACTCGGCCGATACGTGAGGGGTTTTGGCAAAGATAATTGGTTGAGACGGATGTGAGCGGCACGATTGTGTGAGAATGAAGGGATTTTTGTGAAAAGACCGACGCCGAGCAAATTACCGGAGGATGAGGATAGTTTGATTTGGGGATGGCGAAAGGATTGCGGAGGAAGGTGGCTGAGGGGGTTGTGTATATATAGCAGGCCATGGGCGAGGTGGTGATGATCAGAAACTCATCAATCATACCAATCTTTACATCTCACTTGTATCCACTCTCAGAACACCATAGCAAAATAACACTTCGCTATATATATCTTCAACTCTAAACTTTATCTTATTCTCTTAACCACCATCAACATGTCATCCCCCAAAGTCGCCATCATCGGAGCAGGCCTCTCAGGTCTCGCCCTAGCCCTCGCCCTGCACCAACAAGGCATAGAGTCCATCGCCTACGAGCAACAAAGCGCCCCCCTCGACATCGGCGGCGCAATCATGTTATCGCCCAACTCCCTTCGCGCCCTCGATAAGCTCGGCGTCTTTGAACGCATGCTCCCCAAGTCCTACAAATTCCAGGACTTGTACTTTTACTCCCAAGACGATAAACTCGTTGATATTTTTGAGTTCGGCAACAAAGATAAATATGGATACTCTGGTATTCGTGTCTATCGCTTTGAGCTCATCAATATTCTTCTTGATCTTGTTCGTGAGGCGGGCATCAAGGTTGAGTATGGGAGAAAGTTTGAGAGTATTGTTAGTGAGACGGAGGATAGCGTTACGTGGCGCTTTACAGATGGGAGTGAAGAAACGGCTAGTCTTCTTGTCGGCGCGGATGGCATTCACTCTCGTGTGAGAAAGTATCTCCATCCGGAACTTGAACCAAAGTTCACGAACATGATTGGAGTCACAGCTGCTGTTCCCGCGAAGCAACTCAAGCTAGAGAACAATGAGTATAAGCTACCAGCTACTTTTATGCACGACAAGCGCGGCGCTTTCGTCATTGCACCGCAGTTGGCTGATGGTTCAGAAGTTTTGATTGGAAAGCAGAAGGTCTTCGTTGGTGAAGATCCAGGTCGTGATGCTTGGAAGGCTATGAGCTCTGATAAGACGTGGTGCGTTGACTTTTTGCGCGAAGGAAACGAGGATTTCCCCGCCATAGTCGCAAACTCTACCTCAGAGATTTCACCTGACAGGGTCAACCTTTGGCCATTTTATCTTCTCCCCAAGCTTGAGACCTGGGCATCAAGCGACAAGCACGGCCGCGTCGCTATTCTCGGTGATGCAGCACATGCTATCCCTCCCACGGCCGGTCAAGGCGTGAACCAGGCTTTTGAGGATGTTTACACCTTTGCTGGCGTTCTTGGTCAGCTGAAGGAGAAGAACAGTGAGGGTCTTGGTGATGCTCTGGAGCGATGGCAGAAGGGAAGACAGGGGCGTGTTGACAAGATCATTGAGTTGAACAATGAGATTAACAAGAGGAGGCTGCCTAAGCAGGTGGATGTTGAGACTAAGCCTTTTGATATTGGTTGGCTTTACTCTGTTGATTTGGATGAGATGGTGGGACAGTTTGTTGGTGGTAATTAAAAGAGGTGACTTGGGTTTATGAGTTCTTGGAGGAATGGAAACAAGATATAGTACTCGGATAGCGAGAGATAGTAACGAATTATATTCATATTCACATTTCAATCATCATCCTGACAGCTCGTTTACCCAGCCACTTCAACTGTAACTCACTGCAGCACCTTTTCCAGAATACTAATAAATAGACTGTACTTACCCCCCTAACCAACACACAGTTAAGCTTTTGTGAATTTGTGCGTATTCCCAACCCTGAGATCTGGCACGATCCATAGCTTGCTTAACCCTGTACCGATCCTGAGTACTACCAAGGTCTAATCGTGGGTATATTGGCTCCAGAGACCGTGTTGTTATTTGGTCTCTTCACTTGAAGATTTGGACTTTTGTTCCAATAGTCACAGCCCCAAACTTCTCCCAAGATCCATCAGAATTATCCCGCAAGTAGTCGCTCAGTTGGTCGGCAGCCAGTTTCCAACCCTGCTTGGTATCGTGTTCCCGGCTCTTGCACTCAGCAACGAAAGTTTCATGCTCTGAAAGTTCGCCCGAGCTTACAGCCCAGACATATTCAAACCTTGATAACTATGGCGACGGGTTCTTCTTTATCAGGCATATTGAGGGCTTTGAAGGCAAGCTTATGCCCCTTTTCACCGACGGCTGGAAACCAAGTACTCAAGATGGTAGTCCAAAGAATCTGAATGGGTTGTATGTCGATGGCTTCCTCTGCTAATAGATATCTACTCATGAAACCGACGTTATAAGGATTGAAATTGAGTCCGTCTGACATATTATCTGAGAGTAAGATAACCTTGAAGTATTTCACAGAGTTATAAAGAGAGTCTGTAGGATAAAGTCAAGACAAGATTTAGTGCTGGATTTGTCTGGCTAATATAGATATAATAATGTCCTGGTATTCTAAGATAAAAGTTAAATAATATATAACCTGCTATAGATTGCCGCTTTTATGGCCTCTTTGCTTACTAGCCTAACTTTAGCTTAGTGTCAATTCGATCATATGACCTCAGACTTCAAGCCATAGAAAGCGGCCAAGCATTGGAACGTTCCGACTTCAATTGTGTTGGGACGAATAGCAGATGAACTCCTGTACGCCAAGGCTTTGTTGGTTCTCATACATGTCTTCTGGCAACGCCGCACTCCTGCATCAAACAATTTTAGTTACCCACTGACCATGCTCGTCACCAAATTTGACTCAATTGCGCCAGCTATCCTCTATGAGCTCACCTCACTCTAGTTCCAAAGCTCTTACGCCGTGCTTATAATAATACCAAATAAGGAAACCTTTGCAAGCGCAAGTAGAGCCTAGGCGTAAATGGCTGCAAAGTTAGGCAGCAATAAGTCTTTTCACTATGATAGATTTACAAAGAATGGTAATGTTCGCTTTCCCTTGGCTTCAGCTTGCCCAAAGGTTTCTCTATGACTTCCTTTCAAGATTTTGCGCATGTTCTACCAGGCTATCATTAGGCGATCCGATAATCCCTTCCTAAAGATTGCATGGAGATTGCTATCCGATGGAACAGATCATCGTACCTTGAAAAAGCCTGTCCAGAGACCGGAGGATACGAACACGCCCTGGGGATCTATTGCCTTCTGCACCTCAGCCAATCTTTTCTGGTTGTCCTTTCCATAACTAGCGAAGACATCCTGTCCCTTATTCGCATAGTTTATGTATACAAATGGATGGAACGCGTCGAGAATTTTAGCAGCTTTCTGGAAATCTGCGATGAAGTCTTCTGCCAGGCTGTAAGCGGTATCGTCCATCGAGCTATCGTTCCAGCTTAGAGAGAAGAGGTTGACTAGTTTATTGTTAGTATAGATTCTTGCCACTTTTGATCCAACTGCTGAGAGCAGACTGATTGCTTCAGGGCGATGACTTACTAACAAGATGACCTTCAGCGTCAAGGCCAAGAGCGTTGCCACCTCTTCTCTTAGATAGTTCTATTACCGCAGCAGGAATAGAATAAGTGATCAGCTGCGGGTTCAGCCCGGTCAAGTTTCTTGCTTCAACAAGCTTTTTGAGAATATCAAGGCCCTTCTTTCCGAGCTCTGTAGATGGATAATGCGTCAAGGTAGCAAATACGTTCCTAAAATTATTAAGGAGTCAGTCATAGCCAGAAATGAGACATTCAGCCCTCATACCTTGTTACTCCCAGTGGCCCCTCGAAACTTGTGCTATTAGCTAGACTGTTGATGCCTCCAGTGAGGTTCCCCAAGGCAGGGATGCTGTTCAAAGTGTCAAATACAGGTGGGGAAAGGACAGGCTCTGCGTAGCGTTGGGTGGTTGAGATACTCCAACCATTTTGCTGAGTATAGGTGTATCGATACTCTAGTCCAATAGCAGTGTCTTCGTAGTCCTGGATTGCAAAGATCTTCTCAGCTTCTTCAAGCACCAGACCTGTCTGGTTGTGACCAAAGGTACGTAAGCCGGTGTATACAGAACCTTGAGGAAACACGCTGACATTGAACGAGGTCACGATGCCGAAGTTGTTACCACCTCCTCGAAGGGCATAGTACAAATCTGCGTGCGTATTCTCAGATGCTGTCACAATTGTGGCATTAGGCAAGACAACCTTGTGATGTGAGCACTCCATGTTTGGCCACTTTAACAGAAGGGACCCTCACCTCATACTCCAAAACATTATCAAGCGCCCATCCGTGTTGAGAAGCGAGCACAGAGCTGCCACCACCGAGAGTAAAACCCCCAATGCCAACTTGTCCAACTCTTCCGCCAACGTATGCCAAACCATAAGGATCGAGAGCAGCAAAGACCTGACGACTGAGTGATCCGCCGCCGACTCTAGCGGTTGTTCGGTCATTGGAGACAACGGTATTATTGATCAAGCCAAGATCGATCGTGACTCCGCCAACAGAGACCGAATCGTCTGGGAATCGTGAATGGCCTCCACATTTGACAGCAAATCGGCACCAATTCTCCACAAGAACCTGCAAGACTCTGGAGACCTCAGTGGCAGACTCAGGTTGAACACGACAAAGATAGGTGGTTTCCAATTGCTTCTGGTCCCAGATGGTGAAGCCGGAGTCATCGTCCTTGTAATGAAGGCGGCCCGGGAACTCGGACGCTAAAGTAGTACACTAATCAAGTTAGCTGGGTCCGGACATTGTCATAGCTCACTACTAACAGCCTGCGCACAATTTGCTCCGGCACGCTGGGCGGACAATCTCTCATCGTTGATAGCGTTCGTCGACGAGAACAATTGGCCAAGTAGGTATAGATGCGTGAGCTTCATCGTATTTCTGGTTGAGGTAAAAACTGTTGAGAACTTGAGAATACAGCTTTCTGGCCGGCTTATAAGGATATTCACCACTATTGACTGCTAAATGTCAACTTTGACACGCGTTCAGGTGGTACGCCAAGCCTCCCACCGGTAGTTGATGATTAGGCAACTGAGCATAAGTGCTTGCGTCACCATTAAGAGTAACACCGAGATCATTATAGTTCGACGCTTGGTGGCCATGGTGTGGGCCGTCTAGGGGGTCCGGAAGACCACAAGACTGAAACAGGTGAAAGATCGCTGGGTTCTGGTGTATCCTAGTCTCGATTTTCTCCGAACCCTAATGGCCGTATCCCTGGGTTCCCTAAGAAGGGAACGTCATCCCTAGCCTTATCTGCCATTGTCCAATCGCTGGCTACATACGTGAAATTGGGTGCCGCGACGCTAATGCAAGTTTATGACAGTTGCATGAGTTCCCATAATACTTTGCTTATTCAGGCAAAGTGTCTCACCAGCTCCAGTACTTTTAACTCGATCAACCCCGCGCCAGGTTGACGCACCTGTCATCCACCGACATATCCGCACAACTGTATGTTTACTACCAACTACGTCAATTCTCCCAGCAATCATGACTGAAAAAACGGACTTTGGCCAACATCTCGCTCTACGAGCTTCCATCGTCGGCGATCCGGATAACTGGTCCGGTGTAAGCGATGCAGGCAAACGAAAAAAAATTCAAAATCGCATCAATCAACGATCCCACAGTATGCTCACCGTAATATAATGACGTTTTCAGTTTTATTAATAGCCAAATTACAGGAGACCGTCAGCGGAAGAAGCAACTGGTTCACCACAGTGCCACATCTATCCCTGCTCTGATCAGCGCTGTCCTGAATCACAAGTTGGATCTAAAGATGCTTGTGGACAGAATGAACATGCTCCAGCCGCATTCGTGGAACAATCAAACTATTGTTCAAGTCTTCGAAGCTATTGCGAGCCAAGACAGAAGCGCTGGATTAGTCAGGGCCAACATGCTATCCAGCCTATCGCAGTTCAATTTTTCTCGGGCATTGATGTTGAATGCAGATGTTCTTGGGCTTTCTGATGATTTAATGCATGACGACGCTTGCTCGTTGTTTGTGGTTGCTGGACCTTGGCCGGTCGGGATAAACATCAACGCAGAAACCTTACCGTATGGTCTTCGACCGACCAGTCTCCAGTACTACAGGGAGCACCACCCCTGGATAGACCTACTCCCGGTAGCCCAACTGAGAGATAATATCATCCAACGAGACGTGGACTCGTATGATGAGGCGGGTCTCTGCTGTGCATTCACGGGGCGCGGCCACGACCAAGGTACCGGTGTGGTTGTCTGGCGCGAACCTTGGGACCCTAGCGGGTGGGAAGTGACAGCCGAGTTTGCTCGGACCTGGGGCTGGGTTATTTCTGGCTGTTACGATCTCTTCCGGTCCACGAATATGTGGCGCGCTCAAAGAGATGAACGCCCTCTATTCAAATTACCAGATTGACAAAACGGGTTCTTGGAAGAGATGATGTAGGATTAATAACACGAAATAAATCTAGTTACCCACCAAATGAGCCATGCTGGCGGCAAACCTCTCTCCAACCGGCTTCGCATTCTCCACAATTTTTCGCATCTCCGTCTTCTCTTCATCCGTCAAGACAATCTTGCGAGACTCCCAGTTCTCTTCTAAGCGTGAGGCTTTTGTTGTACCGGGGATGCTGATTAGCCCCTGCGCTGCCACCCAAGCTAGTGCAATCTGCGCAACGGTGCAGCCTTTTCGTGTGGCTAGCTTCTTAATCTCGTCCACAATTGCCTTGTTATTGTAGAAGTTCTGACCTTGAAATTTGGGTACTGCGAACACAAAAGTCAGCATCTATCTGATAGTGCGGAAGCTTGAATGTAAATGAGATCGCTTACCCGTTCGGCGGAAGTCATTAGGTGCAAAGTCATCGGGAGACTTATAGTCAAAGTTATCAACAAGCCAGCCATGTCCTAAGGGACTAAATGCAACAAACGCTACACCTAGCTCCTTGCATGTATCGATGAGACCGTTCGTTTCGTGCAATGTCTCAAAAGCCGAGTATTCAGCCTGGACCGCATCAATCTTCGCGACTGAGAGATATTAATACATGATTTAACGTGAGGTAAAATCCCGCAGCAGTACGTACTCGACATGGCTTTGCGAAAAGTAGCAGCAGAGCACTCAGATAGACCAATATATCTGGTCTTCCCTGCGCGGCGCAGTTCATCCAAGGCGCCAATAGACTCCTCGAGTGGCGTATCTTGATTGCGTCAGTATTGATGAGTGCAAGTATGAACATGGCCCTTCTACATACTGGGGTCAATTCGATGGAGGTAGTAGAGATCAGGAGTAAATCCAAGCCTTTCAATCGTCCCCTCGATGTATTCTTTGATGTGAGCTGCCGAGTTGACAACACTTCTGGTGGGTGAAAAAACATCAAATCCGCACTTTGACGCCACTATATCAAACCTTGGTCAGTAATTTCTTTATTTTATCAATGCCAGTATTAGTCTTCTTACCAAAAAGCTTATCGCGCACATCATGCTTCTTAATAAAGTCGCCAAGGAGCTTTTCATTACCGCCATTCTTATAGGCGACCTAAGAATAGCGACTATGAGTAGTAATTCTTTGAGTACCGGATGTGCGAGGTGCTACTCACGGCAGTATCCCAGAAGGTACATCCAAGGTCAACCGCTCTCTTGAGAACTGGCTCGGCCTCTTCAAGGTTAAGGTCGCTACCCATAGCTGAACTGAGACCCATGGCCCCGAAGCCAGGTATACAGACTTGGATGTCACCAATTGGCAGTGTGTTAGTCATTGTATTGAGGGCGGCTTGAGATGTCGTAGTGTCCCAATGTAAAGAAAAAAAATAAGAGGAAAGTTAGAAGAGAGATGTGAAATAGGAAACCCCTTAGTTTTATATCCCCTTAGCAGTGCTAGGGCTATACTAGTATGCCCCCTTAGTTTTTTAAGTAAATTAGAGGATTATTTATTATTAAGTAACGTACATAATAAGCGTGCGCATTAGACAAGTATGCATATTGCTTTTCTATTTATTAATATTTATACCTTAAAATATAGCTGTTTTAAAATATTCCAATAAGTTTAAACTAAATATAAAATAACTAAGATTTTTATAATACCTATTTAACTTTAGTTATTTTATTATATATTTTTCTAGATTATTATATTATTTTATCTTATATAACGTGGTTAATAAGCAAGCGTTGCACTCTACTATATATTTAAAAATAGGCTACCTTATAATACCTAATTAGCTTAAAAAAATAGCTATAAATTCTAAAAGAATATTATTATTAGTAATATATAATTTTAAGTTATGTAAATATATTTCTTAGATTCTAGCTATTTTATTTATTATAGTAAAGCTTATTTATATTATATTAAAAATATTATAAATAAACTTTTCTTAATAACTATATAAATAAATTACCTAAAATATTTTTATTAAGGAAATAGCTTTCTTTTATAACTATATATATTATATAAAGAATTTAGCTATTTTAGGGTTAGCTTGAAATTTTTACAGGCTTTTGAAAATTCGCTTTTTAGGTATAAGGTAAGGTACGACGCTCGCTTATCTACAACGCTTGTAATAGAAGAACACACGTAGGGTTTATATACTTCTCAAACAGTCCCTATTAGACTAGTTTAATACACTATAATTACCTCCAAGTCCTCTTTAAGAGGAAAAACTAAGTTATATACTTAACTTAGATCTTTAAGTTAAAACTCTGAAAAGAGCTAAATCAACAAGCTCTATCGTGTACTCGACCCATCTAGTTAGATGACGGACGCGCGGTAGGTGGATACTGGTTCAATAAGCTACATGCTAGAAATCTAACAGCAATTCATGCAGTTCCCTGCCTACGACGCTTCCGACCCCTGCAATCTGCACCTGTCAGCCGCGTGCATTAGCGCAAAGCTAAACCGTCCCATCTCCCTTGGGACCATGGTAGTAATAATATCTTTGAGACCCCAGGTACTTAGATCATAGGCTAACTTAGTAGTTATAAGAAGTCTCAAAGTTTATCTGCTGGTATCTAATTAGTTATCTAATCGAGAGGGTTAGAACGGAAGCAGCCGGGGTCTCAAGGAGATGAGTCCCTCTGGCTTTAGTTATAGGTTGCAAAGGGTGGGAAAACTAGTTTCCGCTAGAGATTGACGTAGCGGTACTTCTTCTCATAGGTAGTCAACATAGCAGTAGCATGACCTCAAAACTAGAAGTACTAACCTTTTGCTTGCTATATCAAACCAGAATATCGATATACCTACAAGTTGCTGAATAGCCTTTCATACAACAGGAATTGGGCCTTGTATAGTACCGCACCATATTTCTGGTTTTCTCACACTTGTAGCCTGTATTTGAACTTGCCACTCAGACTTTAGTCAGTAATGACCAGAAATATTCACCGATACAAAGCCGGCAATTGAAATTGCCCGATAGTCCATGCCATTTTGGGAAGCGATCCGTAGGAGACTCAAGGAGATAAAGACTAGACTAGTCAGATAAACAACGCAACCCATGACAAGTGTCCCCAACAGGTAGTGAATTCCGCGAGTAATGAAACCTGAAAACACTCTCCAGCCACCCTTAATACGTAAAATCTACTAAAACCCTCGATAATGACGTTGATTCATTATCAGTGACGCCTCAATGATGATGAAGCCGCGTGTAGGCCACATAATCTAGAGAAAGAGGTCGGGATACCAACCAACCTCGAGCCTTGTCTATAGGGCTCCGGCTTTGGCTCATATATAAAGCCTCCTGTTCTTTGTCGTTGCCTCACTCACACGCTTGATTGTCCGTAAGCAAAGAAAAACGTCCTCGGAAGCACCCACCACCATGGCCAACTTGACTACCATGAGGGCTGTGGCCTATTTCGGCCAGCCATACAACGTCTCGGTTATAGACATGCCTCTACCATCCATCGTCAACCAGACAGACGTCGTGGTTCGCATCACCAGCTCCGCCATTTGTGGTTCCGACCTCCACTTCTATCACGGCTTCAGTGGTTCGCCGAATGTGCCGTGGGGTCTTGGACATGAAGCCATCGGTTATGTGTCAGAGATTGGTGATGCTGTCACGGCTCTCAATATTGGAGACTACGTGATCGTTCCAGACAACGCTGACGATGGCCACTGGGGTCCATCCCACCCGCTTTCCTTTGGAGTCGGATCCCCTGGCTATGGCGGCCTTCAAGGTGAGGATTTACTCTCTTCTTGAGTCTTACATACTGATATATGGCACAGCGGAGTATGCACGAGTCCCGTTTGCCGATAACACCCTCATTCCAATCCCAATCAACTCAACTCATAGAGATGCAGAGCTCGACTATCTCATGGCTGCCGATGTTTTCACCACTGGATGGCACTCTCTGAGCTACTCGGGTTTCGAAGCGGGCGATAGCGTTGCTGTCTTTGGCGCTGGGCCTGTCGGTCTTCTGGCCGCCTACTCGGCTGTACTTCGAGGAGCTTCAAACGTTTACGTAGTGGACCACGTCGAGAGTCGTCTGGAGTTGGCCCGTTCTATCGGAGCCTCCACCATCAACTTCGACGAGGACGATCCCGTAGCTGCTATCATGGCTCTCGAACCTGAAGGTGTTACTCGAAGCTTAGACGCGGTTGGGTTTGAGTCTGTTAATTCGACTGGTCAGATGCATACAGGCATTGTTTTAGAGCAAATGGTCGCCGTCACGTCTATTTATGGCGGCATGGGAATTGCCGGAGTGTACAATGGTGGAGGCAATAGCACTGCGGGTGCACCCTTGGCAGGGGAGTTGCCAGCTGAGATACCAATGCCGATTGCTGCCCTTTGGAGAAAAGGGTTACATGTTGGTGCGGGTATTGTTCTACCCTTAATCCAGGCCCCTCCCCTGCTCGACCTTATTGCATCTGGAAAAGCTTCCCCGAGCTTTGTGGTGAGCGCAGAAATCGGCATTGAGGAGGCCCCGGAGTATTACCAACGATATAGTAATCATCTAGAGAGCAAGGTTGTACTTCGGTTTTCCTAGGTTAAAACATAAGACCCTGTTGCTGACAGCTTCGCTGTCATCCTAGGCATAGGCAAGCTGCGTGCTGGCCTATCCCTGCCTCTTGGTCTTCCTCTTAGTATCCTTACTAAGTCTCTTCTTCTTACTAGGTTTATTTATAAATACTACTAGTTTTCAAAATATAAAAATAAAAAAGTAATAATTATAAAATCTTTTATAATTATTTAATAAGGCTAAAATATATTATATATTTTAAATACTTTAAAATAACTTAAAATTAAATATTTAAAATATATAACGTGTTTTATAA